>BOPN01000797.1:147864-150364 GCA_017312705.2 Penaeus japonicus
ATAATGACAATAATGATAATAAAGACGATAATGACAATAATGACGATAATGATAATAATAATGATAGCAGCAATAATAATGATAATGAAAATAAAGTTATTAACGATAGCAAAAATGATAACCATAAGAAGAATACGTAAATGAATAAACAACGAAGTAATACGCAATCCCGCCGAAAATCGTTCAAATACCACACACAAAAAAATCATTAAAACTTAAAACAAATGATCAAACGCATCATTTCTTCAAGAGGAAACAAATAAACAATACATGTGTATCCCAGAGAGACAACCGAAATCAGGAATGCGTTCCGTTCTGCCCCTTTGTTCGTTTCGCTGGAATCTCGGCTCGTAAATTTCGCCCAGGCGTCGCGTTGCCATCGTTATCTGCACAAACGGACGTGCTTGATTCCCGATAAAGGTTCACCATTTGGGGGAATTTATTCGAGGGGTGAGTTAGGAATATATATATATATATATATATATATATATATATATATATATATATATATATATATATATACTAGTTTTTGTATATATTTGCAAGGGCTATGTTGGGAATATATGTATATACGTGTGTGAAATACTTGTTTGACGTGTTTGTGAGAAAGGGTGTGTTTCAGTGTGGGTGTGTAAGTGTATGAGTAGGTGGCAGAGTCATAATTTGTCATTTTAATGGCTCTATTAATCTCTGTCTTCGTATGCTGGTAATGATAGCATTAGTGGTATTTGTGGTGATTGTGGTGGTAATGTGGTGGCAGCGGTGGGATAGTGGTTGAGGTGATGATTATGGTAATGATGATGATGATGATGATGAAGGTGATGATTTTGATGACGAAGATGATGATGGTGTCAGCGATGGTGGTGGTGATGGTGATAGTAAAGATGATAATACTGGAGGTGCTGGTGCTGCTGTTGATGATATTAATGATAGTGAAGGAGATCATTATAACGATGATGGTAATGTTGATGATGACAATGGGGGTGATGATGATGATAATGATGATTTCAATATTGATGAACATGATAACTATAATGAAATCCATGATGGTAATAATGTTAATATTGATGAAGGTAATAATTATAATGATAATGGCAATGATGAAGAGGATGATGATGATGATGGCATTAACGATGATAATGATAAAGAAAAGAAAAATACATAAACAAAGAAGACAACGGAAAAATACGGTCCGCCCTTTGGTTTACCCTTAAAGTCCGATAGTGTTTATTGTCATGTTGCCAAGCAGCCGGACATAGCGCTACCTTTGCCATATTGCACAGGTTGCACAGGTTATTGACATTCACCTTTCATTAAGGGTTGGCTTGTTGAATAGGCCGTTGATTGTTATTGATGAGATTTTCTTTCTTTCTTTCTTTCTTTTTGAGAAATTACAGAGGTTATGACACGATGAATTATAATACTGACGGTGGTGACAAGGATAATGATATTCGCTATTGTATGATGAACGTTAATTGATGACGTTGGTGAAGGATTACATCAACTTAATTGGGACGTGGGTTACATGAAATTGATTAATTATGAGGTAAGGATGAAGTGAACAATATGATAAAAGGAGGATTTTGTTGATTGTGATAAATATAAAAGTCAGTATTATTACATAAGTATCAAAGTTTGTGATAGCTGGACGAGTAGATGTTATAATCCTTGATATCAAAAATAATCTTTGCCTATCGCTGATATTGAATACTGGCGTAAAATATTGTCTGACTTAGGCGCGTTCTGTTATTAACACTTTGATAATATTAACGGAAGTATGTCATTATCTGCATATTGATAATATAAAGTCACAGTCCATAATATACAACTATCAATTACCTCTCTTGAAATGAAATGAATGAATTTAATGCTAATGAAATGAAAGAATATAATGCTAATTATACTCTTACATCAATTCCTGAGCAAGATATGCAAGTACAAAGGACAATATAACCACGATAGCTAAACGCCCATGCCCTTTGTCTACTCTGCGGTCGTCTCACTTCGTAGTTTTCCTTGTGTTTCAAAATCCAAATGTTTCATGATTTACACTGGACATTTTAGCTATTGACGTAGTGACAATATACGTGGAGAGGACTGATACTCCGGTGTTTTGATCATTGCAAGACGTGTGGAATTTTCGAATACATAAATTATTCAAATTCTTTCCGAGAAGTGTGTGTCCTATAAGTGGATCCTAGTGTAGAAACATACGATACACGGTATGTAAGCTTTTTAGTCGAAGAATGAAAGATCATCTTGTCGTCAATGTAAAGTACTGTGCCGTGTGAAACACAGAATATAAGAGCCAACTCAAAAATGTGATGGAGGAAGGGTCTATTCCATTCGATTTGATAATTCGCGAAATTAAAAATAATAATAATAATAAACAAATAAGAAACACGTTTGGCTAGTGCTAATGAGTCTCGGTTTCTTGAGAATGTCAACGGCTATAATTCATCCGTCGGCGTTGTAGCTACTTCGACCGCCCACACGAGTT
>BOPN01000797.1:175364-177864 GCA_017312705.2 Penaeus japonicus
GACTGGTCGCGTGGTGATCTCTCTCTCTCTCTTGCTATCGCTCGCTCTTTCTCGCTATCGCTATCGCTCGCTCTCTCTCTCTCTCGCTCGTTCACTCACTCTCTCTCTCTCTTGCTATCGCACGCTCTCTCTCTATCTATCTATCTCATTCTCTCTCTCTGTCTCTCGCTATCGCTCTCTCTCTCTCTCTCTGTCTCTCGCTATCGTGCTCTCTCACTCTCTTTCTCTCTCTCTCTCTCTCTCTCTCTCTCTCTCTCTCTCTCTCTCTCTCTCTCTCTCTCTCTCTCTCTCTCTCTCTCTCTCTCTCTCTCTCTCTCTCTCTCTCTCTCTCTCTCTCTCTCTCTCTCTCTCTCTCTCTCTCTCTCTCTCTCTCTCTCTCTCTCTCTCTCTCCCTCTCTATCTCTCTCGCTCTCTCTCTCTTTCTCTCTCTCTCTCTCTCTCTCTCTCTCTCTCTCTCTCTCTCTCTCTCTCTCTCTCTCTCTCTCTCTCTCTCTCTCTCTCTCTCTCTCTCTCTCTCTCTCTCTCTCTCTCTCTCTCTCTCTCTCTCTCTCTCTCTCTCTCTCTCTCTCTCTCTCTCCCTCTCTCTCTCTCTCGCTCTCTCTCTCTTTCTCTCCCTCTCTCTCTCTCTCTCTCTCTCTCTCTCTCTCTCTCTCTCTCTCTCTCTCTCTCTCTCTCTCTCTCTCTCTCTCTCTCTCTCTCTCTCTCTCTCTCTCTCTCTCTCTCTCTCTCTCTCTCTCTCTCTCTCTCTCTCTCTCTCTCTCTCTCTCTCTCTCTCTCTCTCTCTCTCTCTCTCTCTCTCTCTCTCTCTCTGCGTGGTCATCTTTAGTGTTGCAAAAAAAAAAAATTTTATATAGGATGTACGAAAGGGTAAAAGATTGGGCTTAGTTTTTTATGGGATATAGAGTAATGGAGATGATGGTGATGATAATGATACTAATGCAAATAATAACAATCATAACAATCGTAATGATAATAACAACAACAATGCTCGTAAATATGATGATAGCAGTAACAGTTAGAATAATGATAATGATAACACTTACAAAAAAACAACAATACTGATAATAACGATAATGATAGTAATGATAACAGTTGTAATAAACTAATGATAATCATTACAATAATAACATAATCATAATGACAATAGTGATAATAATGATGATAAAGATAACTGATGATAATAATTGTGATAATATCAATAACATTGGTAATAGCAATAAGGATAATAATAATAGTAATGATAATAATAATGATAATGGTAAAACTATAAAGATTACCAATTTTATCATCATAACTTTTATAATTATTAACCTTATCATAATCACTATTTCCATCAGAATTACCGTTATTATCAATATCATAATCACAATTGTTATCTATATCAGTATTGTTAGTATCATCATTAACAATATCATCATCGTTATCATCATTACTACTATTGTTATCATTATCATTATGATGATAAGAAAAGTAATCGTATTAACAATATTGACTAGAAGATAAGTCATGTTTATATTAAAATAATAATAATGATAATGACATCGGTGATAACGATAGCAATTATGATATTGATAGTAATGGTTTGATAATAATTATCACTACTTATGATAAATATCTTTGAAAATTATTTTTAGAAAATATTTGTCATTAATATCTAAATCAGAATCATAATTGTTGTTGTTGTTAATGATAACTATAATCATTATTTTTGTCATTATCCTTGTTCCGAAAAGAAAAAAAAGGAGGGGAAATAAGAAAATAAATAACACAACAGAAATAAGAGACCAAACAAACAAAAAAATGAGTTAAACTTAAGTTGTAAGTAAATATATAAGTGTCAATACCAAGTGAATGTGTTTGTTTTTTTCTTTTGTTTGATTTTTCGTATACGTTTTGGTATTCGTGTGCATGTTTGTGTGTGGTGGAGGGGGGGGGGTTGTGTGTGTGTGTGCATGTTTGTGTGTGTGGATCTGTGGGGGGGGGTGCATGTTTGTGTGTGTGTGTGTGTGTGTGTGTGCATGCTTGTGTGTGTGTGTGTGTGTGTGTGTGCTTGTTCTTGTGTATGTATGTATATACGTGTCATAATTGCGCGGGCGTTGTAAATCGTTTCTCCTCCTCCAATGCGACGTCTCGAAGGCGGATGTAAAGTGCTGTAATCACAATCTTCTGCCGGACTCTCTTCATAAATACGTCCAGTAAATCAAGCGAAATTCTTGGTATTGAGACTAATGGCAACTCGCCCGCACGTGATATATTGCTCTCTGAAATTTACAACTTCCTGGGATGTATTTAAGGACTGGGATATTACAACTGTAATTGGTGTTTCCTCTTCTTCATAATTTTATTCGGTCTATTTGGTTTTCTTCTTCTTTTTTTCACATTTTAATAGATTTTTGGTTGTTTTTTTCAGCAACATTTGGTAACTCTTCAGACAGCGACGTGTTAAAGAAAACGGAAGATATAACCGAAGAGAAAACGGGAAATTACAGGTTGGATAGCC
>BOPN01000797.1:182864-187864 GCA_017312705.2 Penaeus japonicus
AAGCGAGTAGAATAGAAGACAAAAAAAGAAGGGGGAAGAGAGAAGAGGAGACAGAATAAGGAGGAGAAGGAAGAGAGAAGAAAAGGAGACAGGGGTCAGAGAACGGTCAGAAAAAGAGCAGTAGGAATGGAGGGGGGGGAGGGGGAGAGAGAGGAAGGGAAGGGGTAGCAATATCGCTGCATCATAGGGCAGTTGCAAGTGACGGCTCGCGGTCAGGTTGGTTCAGAACAAGTTTTTTTTTTTTTTTTTTCCTTTTTTTAAGAACTTGTCTTGGAAAGATTGTAACACATTTTTTCTCTCTCTCCCTCTTTCCTTTTTTGGTACTTTGGTAATCTGCATTCATAATATGAATTGTATCAGAGAGGTGAATGGGTAGAAGGGAAGGGAAGAATATTTTGGGTATGCAGCGTGACTATGATTTCTAAAGACTTTTTTTTTTTTTTTTTTTACCTGGAAAATCCTTTCAAAACCTGATATTATTATCGTAGTCATTATTGGTACTATGATTATTGTTGTAATAGTTATGATTATCATTATCATCATTATTGATATTATTATATACTACTGATACTTTCATCATCGCTATTATCATCGTAATCATCATTACCTCCATCTTCATCATTTATTCCTTCCTTCTTCATGGCAGTTTTCTTAGTCTTTTTCGATGAGATAATATGCTGCAATTAATGATGTGTAGTACATAATCAAGTCTTTCTCTCTCTCTCTCTCTCTCTCTCTCTCTCTCTATATATATATATATATATATATATATATATATATATATATATATATATATATATATATGAATGTATGTATGTATGTATGTATGTATATGCTTATTTAAATTTATTTGTATATGCATATACATATATACATACATATATACATATACACATATACATAGATATCTACATTCAGATAGATTAATAGATAGAAAGAGAAAGAGAGAGAGAGAGAGAGAGAAAGAGAGAGAGAGAGAGAGAGAAAGAGAGAGAGAGAGAGAGAGAAAGAGAGAGAGAAAGAGAGAGAGAGAGAGAGGAGAGAGAGAGAGAGAGAGAGAGAGAGAGAGAGAGAGAGAGAGAGAGAGAGAGAGAGAATATTAAGATGCAACATACGGTTAGTAGAATCAAGCTTTTGCCCATTTGTTTCTTCTACTGATTTTCTTCCGATATGAACTGTATAATTTTCTCGACTGCTCTGAGTGTAGTTCTAACTGATAATGAGTAGATTTGAGTTTACATAATAAGTACATAAGAGATTCAAGTTTTTTGTGTGTTTTTTCTAACAATTGGATTGGGTGTGTGTATGTGTGTGAGTGTGTGTGTGTGTGTGTAAGTGTGTGTAAAGCGTCGCTATGTGTGTGTGTGTGTGTGTGTGTGTTGTATGTGTGTGTGTGTGTTGTTGTTGTTGTGAATGTGTGTTACTGTGTGTGGGGTGGATATGTATTTGTATCGTGTACATGTGTGTGTATGCCATGTCGTGCACATGTGTGTGCCATTTCGTGCATACGTGTATGTGTGTGCGTGTGTGTGTGTGTATGTGTGTGTGTGTGTGTGTGTGTGTGTGTGTGTGTGTGTGTGTGTGTACGTGTATGCAAATGAGATGAACAAAGAATCAGTGAGCAGTATGAAGTATAATTCCTAGTATGATATGTCAAAGCCTCACTTCATTGAGAACCAGGTTGCCATTGCACTTTAATTAAGAAAGGAATATTAGTCACGGGAAAATAAATAAACATATCCAAAAGAGAAGGAGAAGGAGAGATGAGATGAAATACGATGAAATAAAACAGAAAATGGCAAAAAATTATCTCAATCGATTCAAAAGTGTGTCATAATAAATAAATAAATAGATAAATGAATAGATAAAACAAAATAAATAGGAAGAAGGCAAAAATAAACGATGAAGGTGATAATAAGGAGAAATTAATAAAGCTTGTGAGACAGGAGCTGGGGAGCTGGGAGAGAAAAGGGTGAAAGCAACACGAGTAATAATCAGTAGTAGGAGGAAAATAAAGGAAAATAAAGAAGTGGGGAGAAGCAATTAGATCCTATGTTATGGAGTTGGTATTGTAAAAAAAAAAAAAAAAAAAAAAAAAAATTCTCCAGCTGTCGTCCACATGAATTTCCCGTTTACGGATACGTCTTCTCTTTCGCTCTCTTTCGTTGTCTCTCTTTCTCAGTTTGTCTGTCTCTCTCAGTTTCTTTCTCTCTTTTTCGTTTTCTCTCTTTCTCAGTTTGTCTGTCTCTCTCAGTCTGTTTCTCTCTCTTTATCTCTCTTTCTCTCTCTCTCTCTCTCTCTCTCTCTCTCTCTCTCTCTCTCTCTCTCTCTCTCTCTCTCTCTGAATTACACACACACACATACATATGTGTGTGTGTGTGTATGTATTATATATATGTATATATACATATGTGTGTATATATATATATATATATATAGATATATATATATATATATATATATATATATGTGTGTGTGTGTGTGTGTGTGTGTGTGTGTGTGTGTGTTTGTGTTTGTGTTTGTGTGTAAAAAAAAAATATATGTATATATATATATATATATATATATATATATATATATATATACATATATATATATATATATATATATATATATACATATATATATATATTCTTCCTCGTTTCACGCTTTGCGAGAATAACAAAACATGCACGATTATACACAGACAAAAGAAAGTCATTAGGACGCACGTGAAGCATTATAAGCGATCGAATCCGAGAACTGGGCCAAGAAATGAGATCAGATTCGCGTAAACAAGGTGTTGTATCGAACGAGAAATCACGGATATTGAAGACGCCCTGAAAAAGTCGCGAGCTGAATACTGTATGACTATTTGATTTTGTATTCATGAGACGGGGAGAGAGAGGGATAGGAGGGAGAGAGGGAGGGATAGAAGGGAGAGAGGGAGGAGGACAGAGGAGAGGGGAAGAGAATGGGAGGAGGACGGGGAGAGAGAGGGAGAGAGAGAGGAAGACGGGGAGAGAGAGGGAGAAAGACAGGGGAGAGAGGGAGGAAGACGGGGAGTGAGAGGGAGGAAGACGGGGGGAGAAAGGGAGGAAGACGGGGGGAGAAAGGGAGGAGGAAAGGGGAGAGAGGGAGGGATAGAAGGGAGAGAGAGAGAGGAGGACAGGGAGAGAGGGAGGAAGACGGGAGAGAGAGGGAGGGAGAGGAGGGAAGACGGAGGGAGAGAGAGACTCATAGACGGGGGGAATCAGGGAGAAGGGAGAGAGAGAGATAAAGAGAAACAGACACAGCCAGATAGACACAGAGAGAGAGAAATGGAAGGAGGGACAGAGAGAAAAAGGGAGAAAGAGAGAGATTGAGAGAGAACGATAGAGAGAAAGAGAGAGAGAGAAAGAAGGAAAGAAAGATAGAGAGAAAGAGAGGAGATAAAGCAGAAAAAAAAGATGCAGAAAGAAAAAGGGGAAAAAAATGGAAATACCTATGCAGATAAACGAAACCAGGAACAGTCAGTCAGTCAGACATACAGACAAACGAACAAATAGGCAGATAAATAGATACAGAAACTATCATAAGCGTCAATCCAGTACGACAGACAGACACACAGACACCACCATGTGCATTTTCCTTCATACCCCAACCCCCCCCCCTTCCCTAAAAAAAGGGTGGGGGCGAGAGGGAGGGAGGGGGGAGGGCAAAAATCTTGCGTGCACGAGAGAGAAACTAAGATGACGTGATGCATTAGGAAAACTAACAAACAACATCACGCAATATTGGACATAACACGGAGCTTCCCACACGTGTCATAGAGAACAAGAACTTTGAAGAACCTGAGTTAGGAAAGAAAGAGTTATTTCTGACGTCTGGAACTGTGATGCATCAAGTCCGAGTGGCGGTTCGCGCGTCTTTTGTTTTCTTCTTCCCGTTTTCTTTTCTTTCCCGTTTTCTTTTTATTAATTTCTTGCTCCTGCTGCTTTTTATGTGTTATTTCTTTGTTGCTTTTTCTATTTTCTAATTTTCTTTGGTATTCTTCCCTTTCATTTTTTTCTATTTATTGTGATGTTGTTTTGATTTGTTTTATATTTATTTCATTTCAATCTTTTTCCTTTTCTTTTCCTTTTCTATCTTTCTATTCTTCATGGCCAGTTTTCTTTCCTCCTCTTACCCGATAATTGTACTTTCTTTATGCTGATCGTCTTTCGATTTCTCATATTTTCTTGTTTTCTTACTTTTAAGAGTAAAGAGGAATACAAAAAAAGACCAGAAACTAAAATCAAGCAAAGACTGGCCGTTACACGACATTACGTAATGTCGAAAACAAAAACAAAGAAGGGAAACATTGTGTTTTCCTGTGTTTTCCTTCGTTGATTTGTTTACAAGACATCATAAAACTCGAGAAGTGGCAAATGAGAGACCCTATGCAATGTATTGCTCCGTTTGTCACTGAAGTGTTTTAGCGATGCATAATTTTTTTCTTCTTCTTCTCCTTTACGTAACCCGTGTTGAGGTTATGTAACGGTCTGTAATCTGACCCTTTTTTTTCTTTTTCTTCTTCTTTCTTTCTTTTTCTTCTTTTTTAGCTATATATCTCTTTATTTCTTTCTCGATTTATTCATTTGTTTATTCATCTATCTATCTGTTTATCTATCTATCAACTGATGTATTTATTTGCACATGGGTTTGTGAATACGATGCTTAATAACGGGAATGCGCGAAAAATTAGTGACGAATCCTATGAATATTAATGACTAGATTGTCCATGATTCGAGGACCAGTGATTAGATTTTATTAATGATCTTCCAAGTAGATTGATAAATCATGGGTGCTTGCCTGTGTGCAATTCACTTGACTATTTACCTTTCTACTTCTCCTTGAAACTCCTGTGCCAAAAGCCTTCTGATTTTTTTTTTTTTTTTTTTTTTTTTTTTTTTTTTTTTTTTTTTTTTTTTTTTTTTTTTTTTTTTTTTTTTTTTTGGGGGGGGGGGATTTGAGGTTAGGTTGAATAGAGGTCCCCTTTT
>BOPN01000797.1:197864-200364 GCA_017312705.2 Penaeus japonicus
CTTAAAAGTCCAGAAAGAAATCAAACGGAAATAACAAAACTACAAACTCACTGTCTTCCTTTTTTCATCCTTTTCCTTTTCTTTTCGTCTTTTAAATAATCATAATCTTCGTAATGGAGACGAAGAATCCTCCATGAAGCATAACCTTGAGGGAATCTACGACTGACCAATCACGTGAATTTATGACCCAACAATCGGCCAATCATATACGACCTTGATTCAACATTCGACCAATCACGTGAGTCTTAGACACTACAACGGACCAATCAGGAGCTGCCGCGTCGGTGAGCACACACTTGACCTCATTGGCTTGACAAAATTATAAGGCCCATTCTTCACAATAAATTTCTATTAATGATACTGCCACAAGTCTTTAATCCTGTCAAAGGATCTTTCGCAAAATCATAGATAACTAAGAAGAAAAAAAATTAGATGATAAAAATAGAAACAAAAACGCGACGATAGGTGAAAGTATTAGACATATATGAAAGGCAGTTGAGGTTAACACAGTAAGAAGTGTAGAGTAGACAGAAGAAAAGGAAAAGAAAATAGATGAATAAGAATCGAAGATTATAAAGAGAAAGATAAGGATAAAAAATGGAATAAATAGAGAAATTCAAAAGGTAGAAAATGAGCTAAAAATAACAGATTCATAAAGAAGAGAGAAAAACGAATATACAATTAAAGTGACAGCAAAGAAAATAAACAAAATCAACAACAAAGACAATTAAAAACAAAATAAACAACAAAGACAACTGAAAATAGAATCAACAACAACAAAAATAAATAACACGAGAATGAGAAATTACATGAAAAACAATGAAATAAAACGCAATAACACTGCCATTGAAACAAGTACCATTACGCATTCCCGTACCTACGTAATGCCATGATTACGCAAGGTTAACCTTAGTGCTTAATTGAACAGAATGCCAAAGTCAAAAGCTCTCTTGTGAGCCGAGCAAATAACATTTAAACACATGATTAACATTTAAACATTTAATTAACATTTAAACATTTTTTAACGTTTAAACATTTAATTAACATTTAAACATTTAATTAACATTTTAACATTTAATTAAAGTTTAAACATTCGAACAATATTTAAACATTTACTCAACATTTAAACATCTGATTAACATTTTGAAAATTCTGTATGGAAATATACATACATACACATATACATACATCATATATAGATAGATAGTTAGATAGATATAGATGAATATATATATATGTATATATATTGTGTGTGTGTGTGTGTGTACTTATGCATATATATGCGTATGTGTGTACTCGCATGCATGTGTGTAGGTGTGTGTGGGTCGCACATGTATGCATGTGTGTATGTATGTATATATGTGCATGCGTGGATAATTTACATTCATACAGATATGTAAATTGCATTGAACCTTGGCTTGGCAAGGAGTTAAACACACTTTTTTTTCCTTATATAACTTTCATAATTCTGCAGTTGTAATCCAAATATATGCTTCCATGAACTTGCGTGTGGGCGTGTGTATCTGTATGTGTGCTTGTGTGTATAAGTGTGTGTGCGCGCAAGCATGTTTGTGTGTGTGTGTGTGTGTGTGTGTGTGTGTGAGAGAGAGAGAGTGTGTGTGTAATTGTCCGGGTGAGTGTGTGTGTGAGTGTGAATGTGTGAGTGTGTGTGTGTGTATAAGTTTGTGTGTGTGTGTGTGTGTGTGTGTGTATAAGTTTGAGTGTATAAGTTTGTGTGTGTGTGTGTGTGTGTGTACATATCGAAGTTAGAGTATGTTTACGTGTATTTGCAGCTAAAGTTAGCCCTCCGTCTGTTGCACACAAACCCATCAACCATTCCACTGAACAGCCATGCAATTGCACACTAGCAGGACACTTATTGATGGCTTAACCTTTTAAGTCTCGAGTCACGTAAAACTCGCACCCCCGTGGTCATTAAAGGTACATTTAAGGGTGAAAGGATTTGCGTGATGGGCTTTTTAGGGGTCATGTGGGGTCAAGGTCAAAGGGTTTTTTTTTCGTTTACCTTTAATAAATCAAGAGATATGTATTCAAACGTGGGGCAAAAACAGTAACAAATGAAAGAGAACGAGTAAAGATATAGATAAGACAGATAGAATAGAATGAATAGACAGATACAAATATCTAGACAGAACAAAAAATGAAAAAAAGACGAAATAAATATGTGCTAATAAAAAAAATAATAATAATAACCTTTAAAATATCCATAAAATCAAAACAGAATATCTGTTTTTTGCTTTTTTTTTCCTTTTTTTACATCATTGAACAACCTTAACATTGTCTCTTTGCTAAGGTCACGGTGCTGAACACATTGCGGTTGGTATTTGAACATAAGGTCAAGTGACAAGTAGCATCCTACCATCAAGCAAGGTCTCAGCCCGTGCAATAAGGGTCAATAGCGGCTCTGTGCAACACCGGAAAAGGTCACCTGAAGTTGGCTCATGTTTCCGGGTCAAAGTGGAAGCTGTTGGTCATCGTG
>BOPN01000797.1:207864-210364 GCA_017312705.2 Penaeus japonicus
AAGTTAATGCGTGTAAATATGTTGCTGTATACGTCAGAAAATACAAATTCATTTTATTTGAAAATGTCATTTTTTGCTCATCATTTTTTGTTCATTAGTTTAAATTCATTAAGTATTTCTGGTGAAGAATGTGAATAATGAGGTAAAAAACAATCCAAACCATTAGACTTGAATGAAAAAAAAATCGTCCACAGCAGTAATCTTTTACATACTTCCTCCCTGTAACATGTTATTATGATTTTGTGAAATACATTCACCCTCCCTCTGGATCAACGTAATGGCGTCATGTACCAAAACTGTGGTAGTTAATAATCTTTCCTTCATATTTTTAACCCTACAATTTCGTACTGAAATATGATAGAAAAATTCTAGAGCATACCACGTAGTATCAGTTAGGAATTATACTTTTTTGAGAACCGTAGTCATCAGTCTTCGTGGACTTAATGATTCTGATGGTCTCGTATTGCACTATTTAATTGAGGCCAAGATATTTTTTAATATTCTATATATATCTACTCAATCATAAATTGGTTTACGTGTGTCATTAGTTTAAAATAAGCGGTCCTTTTATTTTGCTGTTCAATAAAAAAATATATATATAATAATGGTAATAAATAAATAAATAAACTCGCGTTATTTTAGAAGTTTATGAGTTTATTTACCACCACCCTGGTTAACAGGTCATGCATGAGCAGCCTTAAATACAACTCCTTGTATTACAAATCAAGGATGCAAACTCATCATCTAATATATATTAAAAATAATAAATGTAATAGATACACAACTACAGTACGTTATTGTAGTTGACGTGGTTATATCACATGGCACTTTTAAAGGTTTTGTCCAGCAGTTTACACCTATTACGTTTCAGGGTGTAGCTCCGCCTTTGTACCCATAAAGCCAGAAACCAGTTTATATATTACGATGTATACTTATTCCCATATGATCTATAATGAAACGTTACACCTACGAAGTCGCAATGCCGTTGTATGCTATTGCTTATATACTTTGGTAGAATTAAGTAAACCAAATGTGGCGTTTGAACAGCGTAGACTTTAGACGCGTATAGTTCATTAGACTTATCAGCTTAGATAATGGAGAGAAACTAGAAAAAAAGAGGAAATGGATCATAAAGAAAGTAATGTATAAAGATGAGAAAAAGAAAAGTCCTCTTTGTATATTTCAATCCATTCGGCTATTTTGACTTTTTATATCACTTTCTCTTTATTTTCTATTTGTTTTCATTATCCAATGTTATCATCTTCCCTACTTCGTTCCTTCTCTCCTCCTCCCTTAAACACTAATTTTTCGTTTTCCTATTGCTTTCTCTCTTTCTTATCATTCTAATTCTTTGCTTTCTCGTCCTTCCCACCCTCGTCCCTCACTACTTTCTCTTTCTCATAATCATTTTCATTTTCTGAATTCTGTCTTCAATATTCTTCTTTTTTCGCTCTATTCTTTCGTATCCTCCTTATTCTCTTTCTCGTTACTATTCTCACTCTTTCTTTTCTCTTCCTCTTCTTCTATATACCTATCTTTCCCTCTCTCTCACTTTTAATCTTCGTCTATTTTTTTTTTTTCTTGTATGTTTCTCTTTCGTATATTTCAAGTCCTTGTCTAATAGATAGATAGAGGAAGTGAAAACTGGATAGAAAGATAGATAGATAGAGGGAGAGATAGGTAAATGGACAATATGTTTGTAATAAACAGATATCTACCTGTATGTACATAAACAGATATAGCTAGAGAAAGATAAATAAAACACAAAATATGTACATTAAAATTGTTTTTGAACTTTTCAAGTCACTGATTGAACAAAATATTTTTCTTCTTCTTCGTCTTCTTTATCGTCTTTTTAAATCGTCATGCAAAGCATCCATTAAGAAACTGCCAATAAAGGACACATTTATGCTAAGAATATCACAAGGCATTTTATATGAACATGCTGTGGTATTCCGGGTATTATTTTATAAACTTTCCCGATGACTCAAAGAAAAGGCGAATTCGAACTTGTTTTTTTTTAATGCTTTGCCTATTAGTTGTCTTTGTTTTTTGGTTTTGTTTTTGTTTTTTTATGGTGTTACGCTTTTCTCATTTTCTTTGAATATTTTTTTGTTTTTTGTTCTTCCATTTGTTTGATTGTTTTCTCTACTTTTCTTTCTCAACCTATTTTTTAATTGCTTTAGTATCACTTTACTTATCTTTGTAGAAGAAAGGGACAAATGAGAGAATATCTAAACAAGCCAAGAAATGTATTTGGCGGTCTCCCTCGGAAATATATATTTATTTATATATATATATATATATATATATATATATATATATATATATATATATATATATTTTTTTTTTTTTTTTTTTTTTTTGCACTTGTATTATCCTTTGTATGTTGTTTCTTTATTTGCTTTTTGTTTCGTTTTTTTTCAATTTTTTTTTGTTCTATTTTTTCTATTGTTCTATGTATATTTTTGGATATGTCTTATGTGCATTGCTTGTATTT
>BOPN01000797.1:227864-237864 GCA_017312705.2 Penaeus japonicus
AGAGAGAGAGAGAGAGAGAGAGAGAGAGAGAGAGAGAGAGAGAGAGAGAGAGAGAGAGAGAGAGAGAGAGAGAGAGAGAGAGAGAGACAAAAAGAGAGAGAAAGGGAGGGAGAGAGGGAAAGAGAGAAAGAGAGAGAGAGAGAGAAAGGGAGAGAGAGAGAGAGAGAGAGAGACAGAGAGAGAGAGAGAGAGAGAGAGAAGTAAACAAGATCTGAACTGAACAAGATCTGAAGATGAATTGGAATATTTATTTTTCTAAAGTCTATTGTTAACAACAATAATGACGATGATGATAACAATAATAAAATTGATGATAGTGATGAGGATAACGATGAGGATGATAATGTGGATGATTATGATAACAAATATGATAACTACAACTATTACTACTACTATCATTGATGATAATAATAATGAAATAATAATAATAATAATAATAATTATAATGATAATAACAATAGTAATAATAATAATGACAATAACAATGATAGTAATAACATTAACAATGATAATAGTAATAACAACAACGGCAATAATAGTAATAATACCTATAACAATAATAACAAGAAAATTAAGTTCCTGTCACAACACCCACGCCAAGAGGGGAAAGTGTGAAGTGTGAGTCATCAAAGTGTGAAGTGTGAGTCATCAAAGTGTGAAGTGTGAGTCATCAAAGTGTGAAGTGTGAGTCATCAAAGTGTGAAGTGTGAGTCATCAAAGTGTGAAGTGTGAGTCATCATTTCAGTAGAACGAAATATAACAAAATCTAGTGTGTAATTTCTCTACCTCTTGTTCTTCCACTTGTTATCATTATCTATTTTTTATTTCTTATTTAGTTTCTGTTGATTTTACTTTTTTTTGTGAAGGGTTTACAGGTTAATAAGGAAGCGATCGATCGAACGGCCATAATTTTTTTTTTTTTTTTTCGTGCCTTAATATACTTTTTCTATGTTCAACTTACCCTTTGACATTGATCACACTTCTTCAACTTTGAATTTACACTTTTTTCGGATCTTCATTTTATTTTTTCTTCGTTTAATTCATACTTTCGATTATCATTTCACTCTACGCTGCTCATACTTGCAGCCTTCATTTCTCTACTTTTATCGTTTAATTCACTTTAACTCACACTTTCTCTCTCTCTTTCGACACCCTTTTCACCCTCAAACTTGACTTTGTTCACCTTTTAACACGATTTTCATCCTCAACACACTTTTTTTCACCCTTCAATTCATATCCATTCGCCGGTCATCCTTCACCCTTCGGTATACTTTATATAACCTTTAACTCACCCTCTTTCACCTTTTAACGCACTTTTTTATCTTTCAACACATGTCTGTTCCACTAATCAGTTCACACTTTCACTCTAAACGCACACTTTTCCACCCTTCAACTCACTCTCTCATCCTGAAGCATTTTTTCGACCTCTAACTCATACTACTTTACTCTTCAACACACTTGTTCACCCTTTAAGCTCTTTTTTTCACCCTATAACTCACACTTTTTAACCTTTCGACTCACTTTTTATATGTAGCAGCATACTTTTCACCTTTAAATAAACTTTTTTCACCTTTTAACACACTTTTTTCACCTTTCAACTGTCTTCTTCCCTTACGACACACCTTTTCACCTTTTAACACACTTCTTCATCTTTCAACACTTTCTCACCTTTCAACACACTTTTTCACCCTTCAACACTTCTTCCCCTTACAGCACACTTTTTCACCTTTAAACACACTTCTTCCCCTTTCAACACACTTCTTCACCTTTCAACACACTTCTTCACCCTTCAACTCACTCCAACATCCTTAACCACCCACTCTTACACCCTTCACTCACACTTCCCACCTTTCAATTATTGTTTCACCCTTAAACTCACCCTCTTTCAACCTTCAACACACTTTTTCGTCCCTTCCCATAGCCATATCTAATAACACCCAATTTCAATCATTACTCCATGAGTCATCAATCTTCAATCCTCAACCTTATCTTGTCTTTATCTATTTTAACATTTCTGCATCCTATAAAGATTAAGGAAGGGAATTATATTTACAGTGATAACGGTGATGATAGAGATGGAGATGGTGATAGTGGTATTGATAATGATAATGGTAGTGATGATAATAATGATAGTGACATGAATAGTAGCTATGATGATGATGATGGTGGTGGTGGTGGTGGTGGTGATGGTGATGGTGATGGTGATGGTGAGGATGAGGATGAGGATGAGGATGATGAAATATCAAATATAATACCAGTAGGATCATTATGGTGACTGGAAAATTAGAATAATATTTACAATCATTAGTATCATCACTATTGATAATAATAATAGCAATGATAATAATAATCATAATAATGATAATGATAATAATAACAATAATGATAACGATAATGATGATGATAATGATAATGATAATGATAATAATAATAATAATAATAATAATAAAGATAATAATAATAATGATAATGATAATAATAATAATGATAATGATAATAATAATAATAATGACAACAACAATATCAATAACCATTATCATTATTACTATAATGATAAAAATAATAACAATAATAACAACCCCACCATCTCTTATAAAGGCGATCAAAGTTAAGCCTCGCGTTTATTAAGGGAACATTACACACACATTACGGCTCCTCCTCCAGAGACTCATTCCGTTAGCTTAAAACTATCTTTACGACCGCATGTGCTTCTTTCGCTCACAAGGGGGCGTAATCTTACACTCTAGGAGGCGGCGGTTGGAAAAGGGTAATTAAAGGTTGATGTTTAAAAAGCAAGGAAGGTTTAAGTCACTACGCAAGGAAAGGGAAACTGGTCTGATTCTGTGTGACGTTTTTGGTCGGTGCTGTTTGTGTTTACTTTTTTTTTTCTTCTTCTTTTTTTCTTTCTTTTTTTTTTTGGGGGGGGTGGGTGTGGGTGGGGTGTGTTTTTGGTTTGGTTTGGTTTATGGTTGTTTTTTTGTTTTGTTTATGTGTTTACATTTTTTTCTTTTTTTTTATTTGGGGGGGTTGTTGTTTTGGTTTGGTTTGTGGTTGTTGTTTTTGTTTTGTTTGTTTCTTCATGTTTCTTATCGCAAGAGCAAGGGTGGTAGTAATGTTGATAATGGTTAGTGGCATTTGTTTGTATCTTATTTGTCAATATAGTTGGTGTTAATGTTAGTAGTGCCGTCTATTGGAGATTAAATTTTGTTTATACGGGATTTTCAATGTAAAGGCCACATCTTTCTTGGCTTGATATCTTATAAAATTACCTCTAAAAATAATTAGAGAAATAAAAAATTATTCGCTATTTTTAGTCGACTATGCAAAAATTTGCCAATGAAAGTGAAGGACATTTGTTTTACAAATGAATCTATGAATTAAAAAAACTTTAACAGAAAACTTTTTCAAAGTAAGTTTATATCCTCCTTGAAAAACCTTCTATCCTAAATAACAATAAAAAAATAAATCCAGTTAACTTCACAATGAGTCACACCAACACATATATCCCAACCTGTACAAAAAGAAGAAAAAAAAATGGAAAAAAAATAATGATAAAAAAAACGAAAATTAAAGGCAAGAAACCTCAACCTCGAAGCACAGGTCGCCCTCAAGGGACACAATCAGTAATTTCGGTTTAATCTCACCTTGACCTCCTTCCCTGGAGTAGCTCGTATTTCTTATAATCTCGATAATTCGCAAGGTTCATTTGCATAATTGGTTACTGATCTCATTTCTTTATGGTACTATCGATTTTTTTTAATCTTTTTTCAATAACGTAAAAACTTTTTTTTTATTATGGAAGTTGCGTTTATGTGTGTATATTATATGAAATTGTTATGTCTTTTGTTTTCATATTTCTTTATTTTTATTATTATCATTTTCTATTATTAGTATTTAGTATGATATAAAGATATATAATCATTATGATTAAAGTAAAATTTGTAAAAAATATGCTTTTTTAGACATAAGATGTGTGTGTGTGTGTGTGTGTACGTGTGTGCGTTTGCGTCTTACACACAAAAAACAAGAAAAAAAAAGAAAAAAAAGTCAAATTAGAAAAAGGTCAGTTCGAACCCACGTCGCTTATCAAAACAATCCGTGCACTTAGATCGCAGATTCCCACCTTATGGTCTTAAACACAGCAGAGTTATCGGCGTGTCAACAACCCCCCCCCCCCTGTAGCCTCACCATAAACATGTCGTGGACCAAATAATGTGGAATAAAGGGCGGTAGAACGTATTGTTAAAGGGTAGAAGGAAGGAGAAGATACACTCATAAGGGTACGGAAAGAGTGACGAAGGGAACGAATCATTTTGAAATGATAGAGTGTAAACATATGATTTGATGTATATGGGTGAAGGAATTTTCTAATCATTTCATTTTAGGAGAAAATAGGATTTAAAACTGTTGAATTACAGTGTGTTTCTTTTGGACGGTTTGGGATATTTTTTTTCTGGTTTTAACATGTGTGTGTTTGGGATTCTATGTGGATTTGTGTGTGGATTTTCGTTCGTGTGTGTGTGTGTACACAGTTGTGATTCTACATATACCTGAGTTGATTTTTTATTTTTTTTTTTATTTTTTTTTTTGACTGATATATGATAAACAGAAAGTACCATTCATAAAAAAAAGATTCCCCGTTCTATTACACAACCTCGAATATTTACCTCACAAAATTGTCGAATTACGATCAATTTCAGAACGTTGGACAAGATAATGGAAGTGCTTTTTATCGAGACTACCAATTTCATGCTAAATATTTTCTTTATCTTATATTATAATATTAACTTTGAGCTAATCATTAGTAACAGGTTTAAACAAACTATGAATAATCAAATTATATAACTGACAGGATATAATAAACCTTTTTTTTGTAGAAGTACTTACCTATCTCATAGTCCATTTTCACTCCTGCGCGGCTTGGACCAATCGAAACCCCATCCTGAAAAAGCGCGCAGATGATTGGCTGACAACTAATTCATGGTTGCGTCTTGGTGACTTCCAGAGAAGAAAACGATGGCGCGAAATTCAAACTTGTAACGGTCTCGTCCTGTTCACACTCCCGGGACAGCCTGTGGATAAGGAAATTGTGTTAAAGTGGGAGATAAGTAGAAAACGGATATGTTTGCGTGTGTTTTTGCTTTTATATACCACACGCCTAAAACTCACATAGTCTTCAAAGACTTCATGTACCTTATAAATGTATTTGAATGTTCTTTGTTTTTTGTTTTTATCATTATTTATGGATTCCGTGCAGTGATACATTGCGCAACCTTTTGCTCAGATTACGATTAACTCACTCAATGACCGAGTGTAGTTAAAAAAACATCCTAAAGCCCGATATATATATATATATATATATATATATATATATATATATATGTATATATATATATATATATATATATATATATATATATATATATAAGTGTGTGTGTGTGTGTGTGTGGGTGGGTGTTTGTGTGTGTGTGTATGTACGTGTATGTGTGTATGTGTGTGTGTGCAGAGATTAAAGAGACAGACAGACAGACAGAAAGGGGAAGCAAAGGGTAACGCACTCACGTGGTCCTGATCGCACACAAACAAAGAGTCTTCAAACAGGTAACACACACACCCATCCCTGCATAATCAGTCAACCTTCACAACGTCATTTTATCAAAATTATGCAGTAGACAAAGCCTCGATCCGTGCGTGAAAGTGAGTATCAAGGGAGGCAGTTTGATTAATTGGCGAAAGCTAATCAGGACCACGTGGGTGTGTCATGTAGCCGCGGCAAAGAATAACGACAACAACAACAGCAACAAATAAATTGCTTTTGTTTGGATTTTAGGTTATGGCTTAGCTGCCGGTTTGCTTTTCTCTTCATCTGTCTTTCTTTCTCTATCTATCTATTTATCTGTCTTTCTTCTCTCGCTCTCTTTCTTTCTTTTTATCTGTCTTTCTCTCTTTTTCTCTTTCTTTCTCTCTTTTTCTCTGTCTTTCTCTATTTTTCTCTGTCTTTATCTCTTTTTCTCTTTTTTTCTTTCTTTCTTTTATCTCTCTGTATCTCACTATCTCTATCTCTTTCTTTCTCTTTCTCTTCTCTCCCTTTCTCTCTCTCTCTCTCTCTCTCTCTCTCTCTCTCTCTCTCTCTCTCTCTCACACATTCCCCATCTCTTGGTCTCTCTGTATATATCTCCCTCTCTCTCTTTCTCACTTTCTCTCTCTCTCTCTCTCTCTCTCTCTCTCTCTCTCTCTCTCTCTCTCTCTCTCTCTCTCTCTCTCTCTCTCTCTCTCTATATATATATATATATATATATATATATATATATACATATACCTATCTGTCAATCCTAATATACGCCTTTGTCACGAAATATACTTATGAACATAACACAGATAACGAAATATAACAACCATAATGACACAACCTCCACACACCTAATCATCCCCGAGAAACCACAAATTAACCAGTATTACAAGTATCAAATTACCAGTTAATTGGAATCACTTACTGGGATTAGGACCACCGAGGCGATTTATATTATATCCCATGTGTTCTAATCGCGATTAATTGCAGAGTGGGATTATTGACGATGCGATGAATCAATTCACTTGGGAAGTAATTTGAGAGAAATCGGGGTTAATTAAGGTCATTTAATGACACTGAATGACCTTAAGTGTTGGGTCCTTCTTTAGTGTAGGGTGAAGGTGAGAATAGGGATGATCATAATGGTAGTTGTGGTTACGATGATGGTGATTGTGGTGACGATTATGGTGATTGTAGTTACGATGAAGGTAGTTGTTGTTACGATGATGGTAGTTGTGGTGACGATTGTGGTAGTTGTTACGATGATGGTGATTGTGGTGACGAGGATGGTAATTGTCGGGACGATGATGGTGATTGTAGTGACGATGATGGTGATTGTGATAGTGATGAGCGAGATGATGATGACGATGATAATTGTTACGATAATAGTGGTAATGATAATGATAATATCTATCATACAAATAATCAAAGCAAAGATCACGGTTCTAATAGTACTAATGATAACAATAACAAAGATAGTAATGAAAAGTACACATAAGGTGAGTAGTAAATCGATAGATAAGGAAATAGATAGATTAAAGATAGATTTTTACACACACTCTTAAGTAAAGATTTTTTTTCTTTTCAGATAGACCCGATATGACGATTTAAGAGAACGGGGGATTAAGATAAAAAATGCATTGGGAAACTTTTTATTTTTTTTTTGTATTCCCTCCTCCTCACCCCTTTTTCGCCCTCCCTCCCTCCCTCCCCCCTCCCTCTTCTTCCCTCTATCTTTTAATGGCCAGTATTTCTTGATTGTATCTCCTACGAATATATTTATATGTATTCATCTATCCATGTGTATATCTATATCTATATCTGTATCTATATCTGTTTGTATCTATATTTATGTATGTATCTATATTTATATATGTATCTATATTTATATACGTATCTATATCTAAATTTATATTTGTATGTATATCAACTTTCATACCTGTATCTGTATCTAATCTTGTATCTGTATCTATATCTCTATCCGTATTTATATCTATACCTATATCTCCTTATACATATGTGCATATTTGTGTGTCTGTAAGCTTGGACATGTGTTTGAATATGTGCGTTTCGAAGGCAACAATATAATCCGAATTCCTGCAGCTCATGAATAAAAACGCATACCTTATCAATCATCTTATCTCATCTCAAAACGAATTATTATCTTACATTCTTAAGGACAAAAAAAAAGAAAAAAAAAAGAAAAAAAAATTGATAAAGTATGTTATCATAGACAAAAGGTGATATTCAAATGACAAGTTATTTAATCTGGAAAAAAAATAGATCTTATTCCTCACTGGAAGAGTATTACGTTCGGTTCAGCCAGCTTAACAGGCTGAAGGGTAATAATTTTGTGATTATGGATCATGTATATGTATATCTTTAGTTACGATATAAGAATGGAATTCTTGGACATCGGGATATGGCATCAGAGGATAAGATTTTGTGTATTTGTGTGCGTGTTTGTATGGTCATGTATATATGGAAATACATGTGTGTGTGTGTGTGTGTGTATACATACATGTATGTGTTATATGTATATATATATATATATATATATATATATATATATATATATATATATATATATATATATATATATATATATGTGTGTGTGTGTGTGTGTGTGTGTGTGTGTGTGTGTGTGTGTGTGTGTCTGTGTCTGTGTCTATGTGTATGTCTGTATGTATAACCTCCCATTCTTTGTTTTATCTTCTTCCATAAGGCAGAGAGCAGCAGGGTGTTAACCAAATTAACACCTTCATATTTTATTACTATCCCTCCCTTAAATACCGGATCTCTATTAATCACCATTGCTCATTAATCACATGGTGCATCATTCCTTCGACAACATAGCAACGCCCTGCACTATCAAATCCCTCGAGAGTGACCTATAAACGCCAATTGCAAGGTCTGGGCGTGTCTCCCTTTACCGATCCCCGGTGTGCCTGTCAGTCATTTATGTTTTAATCAGCTGTCTATTTGTTTGTTTGTTTGTTTTTTGCATTGTGATGTGCGGTGAATAATGATGATGCTTATTATGGATAATGATGGCAATAGCAGGAGCAATAACTATATTAATAATGATTTACATTTATAACAATTATGATATTGATTATATGAATGATAATGATAGCAATTAGTATAATGGGGATGGAAATAGTCATAATAATAATACGGATAATGATACTAATAATGATGACAACAACAAAAACAGTAATAATAATGATGATAATGATATTAATAGTAATCATAATGATAATAATGATAAAGATAACTATGATGATAATGATATTGATAGTAATGATACTGATAATAATAATAAAGATAATTATGATGATAATGAGGATAGTGATATTATAGTAATGGTAATGATAATAATAATAAAGACAATTATGATGATGATAATGATAATAAGGACAATAATAATGATAATAAGGATAATAATAATGATAATGAGGACAATAATTATGATAAGAATGAAGACCATAATGATAATGATAATATCTCTAATGATAATAAACATTTTGATAACAATAATGATAGTGATAACAATATTAATGTTAATTATGGTGGTGATAACCATGTGTTCTAATTGTCTAACGTAAAGGCTTTACATACCATCACTGAATACATTAATGAGATAAAAGATGATTGGAAAAAACTATCATACCCCCCCCCCCCCTCTATTTATCCAATATAAATAGAGGGTTCCCATATCCTTTACTTTGAACAATGGATTTTCGCACCGTAGGCTTTTGTATTGTAACTCTATGTAGCGTGGCGTTCAGGGGGGAAATCTACGGTCCGAAAACCCATGTATCACTAGGTGCTATGGGAACCCTGTAGAGGATCAATCCTTTTTGCGTGTGCTTAGGACATCATTCACTTGTTTTCCCTTCTTCGTTCTTGTTTCCTTTCCTTGGTCCCTGTTTCCGTTTCTATTTTTTATTGTTTGTTTTTCTTGTTTCTTTTTTTTGTGTGTGTTTGTGCGTGTGAGTAATTCAAGTAAGTGTGAGTTTAAGATAAAGAAAGATAGGCAATGGAATATAACAAAGGAGCAAAGTTTGATAAATGAAACAAACGAAAAGAGAAATAGAAAGAAAAAAAATGAAAACAAGAAGAATATGATGATATAAAGAAAGGAGACGAGCAAAGCAGAAGAAAAATATACATTGATAGGATTAAGAAATATTAATGATAATGATTATTATACCAATAATGATAACAGTAAAAGTAACAGCAATAATGACAATAATAATTACCATCATCGTAACAACGATAATAATAATGACAATAAAAATAATGATAAAAATTATAACAATAATGATGATAATAATAATGATAACAATATCAACAAAAGAAATAAGGGAGGGAGAGAGACAAAGAGAGAGAGAGACAAAGAGAAACACATAGAGAAATAAAACAAGG
>BOPN01000797.1:265314-272814 GCA_017312705.2 Penaeus japonicus
GAGTGATAGATGAATGGATAGATAGATAGGCAGATAGATAATTAGATAGCTAGCTATAGTAATGGATAAATGGATAGATAGATAGATGGGCAGATAGACAATTAGATAGCTAGATAGAGATGAATAGAGCATACATTGCTATTTCCATGACTTATTACTCAAATATGCATAACTTTTAGTCCGAAAAGTCCTTAGACGAAGTAGCCAAGACCCCTCCTCTGCAATTGCGAAGACCTTTCACCTTTCACCTGATCTTCGAACAACCAAACTTTCGCAAAGTCAGAGAAATCATTCATGCTTCGCTTCTCAGCCACTTCGAAACAACGGCGGCTCTTGTTCTTGCTCTTTCTGGAAGATCTCTCGAGGAACAAAAGGGTCAGGTTGCTTCTTTAGACGAGGAGATAACGATAAGGATGAAGGATAAATAGATGGAAGAAGGGAGGAGTATAGGAAAGGAATAATAGATCATGAATGATAGATTGAACATGTGTTATGCATAACAGTCGTGCAATTAGAAATTACTGATAAAATTTGACAAAAAAAATCGGTTCAAAAATGTATATAATGGATTGTGATAAATCACCAGTATAAGTATTGACTCATGATGAAAAAATAATGAGAATGAATAGTGTTCTATCTAACAAATGAATAATGAATGAAATTAAATGAACGATAAATACCAAATTATAAGAACTGAATAAGAAAAGCAAGAAAGACAATAACTATGTTGCTCGTGAACTTCGAGACATTAAAATATGTAGTACAAATATGGAGAGTTTTTTTTCTTTTTCTTTTTCTTCTTTTTTTTCTAACCTTAACTTTCGCTGGTAACCACTGGGGTGTGGACGACAGCCATGAGATAACGGAGAGTTTATTAAGGTTTAGGTTCCAGAAGATTCGAAAGAAGAAGGAAGAGACGGTTAATATGGATAAGGATATGCAATGATGGTAATGATAATATATGATGATAAAGATGATGATGATGAAAATTATAATGATAATAAAATGATAATGGTAATTGTAACAAAAAATGTAAAGATAGTAATAATAGTAAGTATAAATATGATAACAGAAATAATAACAATAGCAATTATAGCATCAGTAATGATAATGTGGATAACAGGGACGACTATAGAAATAATACCGATAATGATAATAATAACAACAATGACAACAGCAACGATAACTCTAAGAAAGAAAAAGAGATAAGGAAAATAATGTGGATAAAGCATCTGAAAAACAAACAAACAAACAAAAAACGCCTGAGAAAATGAGGAAAAAGAAATTTGGCAGTAAAATAAATAAAATAATAAACGAAAGATGAAAGAGCCAACAAAAAGAAGACATAGGAGAACAAAAAGAAGGGAAAGGAGAAGAAAACAAGAAGATAAGGAAAGAAAAGAAAAAGAAAAAGATGGAAGAGAAGGAAAGGAAGGATAAGAGAAAAGAGAAATAAATGGGGGAAATGAGAAGAAAAAGAAGAAAACGAGGAAAAGTAAAGAAAAAAAGATATAGAGAAGAAAAATAAAAAGATAAAAGGAGAAAAATATTCGTCTCACTGTTTTATTTATGGATCTCGAAACAGGTGTTGAAGCAATTTGAGTCGAGTCAATCCCTTGCCTCAAATTATCTCGTCTGGTCCGAGTCCGAGGCTCAATTGCCGTTTCATTTTGTTGTCTAAAGCTTTATGAAACCTAATGTCAAGGTCAAACTCAGAAATATATATATATATATATATATATATATATATATATATATATATATATATACATATACATATATATACATACACACACACACACACACACACACACACACACATACACACACACACATATATATATATATATATATATATATATATATATATATATATATATATATATATATATATATGTATGTATATATATATATATATATATATATATATATATATATATATATATATATGTATATATATATATATATATATATATATATATATATATATTGCATAATTATCCTTATTGTTTTTTTTTTTTCATTGAGTTAATTACATTTGAAAACGTTTTTGAGAGTGTATGATTTTCATTTCAGGAAGGATATTAAGCTCTTAATCAAAATTCTCGTTCCGAGGCAATAATAGTACCTGATGCATGATCATTTTCATTTTCTCTGTCAAAATAAAGGGATGTAATCTCTATCAGATTTGCTTAACTACTATAATCATTTTTATTGCTGGTATGTCCTTCAGTGATTTATGTTAATGGAATATAAAGTTAATTATGTCAATATCTGTAATTTTACCTCTGATACAAGGCAACGTTTTACTGCTTTTTTTATTTTTCTTCTTTTTTTTTTTTTTTGCTAGTTTCTTGGTCTCCATGCAGGACTAGGCGAAGTTAGTGACAAAGACAAATTGAGATGAAAATTTATGACTCGGACAATCAGATTTTGGTGATAAATTGGATTTGCATGATTCTAAGAACCAGTTAAATGATTCATCGTCAGTGCGATTCTTCTTAGAAAAGGGGTCTTCTAGGAACTTGATTTTCTTCTAAAAAATAGTGGTTGACTTATGTATTTTGTGACCGGATTATTAGGAGTTTTCAGCGGACTGCGCTCTCAGATAAGTGCTTTCTGGTCTTAGCGAATGTTGAAATAGAATCATGCAAAGCTGAAGCAGCCTAGATTTCTTGCATTGCTGTTTAAAGATAATCATCATCAGGGATAGAGATGGGATATGAGTTTACATGTATGTATGTATGTATGAGTTTACATGTTGGTACCTATGTGGTACAAGGGTTATCGATCACTTTCTGTGGAAAATTACAGGTTTTACTAACTGAAGGCTGACAGCTTATGATTTTCTTTTTAGTACAATTTGTTTATAGGAAAAATACTCCATTAAGGATAGTTTATAATGGTTACACTGTGTTTTTTATGTAAACTGATTTTCATACCAGAAACGTAGAATATGTTTTGGCCTTTGGAAAATCCTCGGGTGAAATGAATATGGATTGATGTAATAAATATATGGAAATTTTAAGAAAATTGCAAGAAAATGTGATTTGTATTCTTTCTGCATCTCCTGCATTGCTGAATAACTGTCAGAGATCCAGATTCTTTTTTTTATGTGGAGTCATCATAAATACTAAGTGATGACAGTTCTGGACGAAGGTGTTTCAAATGGTGACGTTTTTAATTAAAGAAGGACAGTAAAAGTGTTTCTGAAACTATCCACAGCAACAAGGATAATGCAACTAATAAAGCTAATATCTATAATTAAACCACACCAACCGCCAGCATTTAGAATCAACGAACGATGAAAATAACAACATACCTAATAATGAAAGTTAGAACAATGATTACAGCAGAGATAACAATGACATAGCATACAGCAGCATCCGGTACCACGAGTATATATCACAACACAACCTTTACTTAGAACACATTCCAGGCGATCCTTCGACGCAAAGGTGTGCACGCGAAGCCAAAGGGACCACCCTCCCTCTTGGTTATTTTCTTCGTTCCTTCTTTAAGGAACAATAGGCTTCTTATACTAATGACTGTGATTCCAGCGGCGGTTACAACAAAGGGGAAAAAAATAAACATCATGATTATGCTATCAACTCGCTGCATTAAAGCAAAAGATTTTTTTTTTCATGTTTTATATAAGCTAAGCTATGAGAGGGAAAAAAATAAGCTAATCATCATAATAATATCTACAATTTGCATTAATCTTAGAGTGCTGGAGTTGAGTCGGAGATTGTTGATAACACGCTCTTAAAAGATCAGTCTTGGGGTCGCTTTTGCTGAAGAAGGGAGAGAGGCGATGACAATTTGATGAGGGAGAGAGAGGGAGAGAGGGAGAGAGAGAGAAGAGAGAGAGAAGAGAGAGAGAGAGAGAGAGAGAGAGAGAGAGAGAGAGAGAGAGAGAGAGAGAGAGAGGGAGAGAGAGGACATCGATGGTGTCCGTTCGGTGAGGAAATGTTAGTCATTTAACCACTTGGGCGGGGTCAGACTTATGGAGGAGGGGAGGGAAAGGAGGAGGTCGAGGAGGGGAGGAGTAGGGGATGAGGGAGAGGGGGGGAAGGGAGGAGGAGAGTGGAGGGATCATGACTCGACCTCCATGGGGAAGGGAGGGGAGTGGGGAGGAAGAGAAAGAGGACAGAAGGGAGGGGAGTGGGGAGGAAGAGAAAGAGGACAGAGGGGAGGGGAGTGGAGGACGAGGAGGGGTAGGAGGTATGGGTCCTAACTCAGCATACGTGGGGTAGAAGAAGAGGGAGAGGGAGGAGGAGGGAAGGGGTCCTATCAACCTCCTAAGGGAAGTAATGTGAGTAAGGGGGGTTAGGGAGAAGGATAGGGAGGAGAGGGTCATAACTCGACCTCTGTGATGAGCTTGACCTCGACGGCGATGAGCTGAGCATATGTGGGTATTGTGTGGGTTTCTCGTGTCTTGACCTCTCTTCCTGGGCAGTGACCAGATTTCAGATTGAAAAGTGTGGTTTTTTATGATGTGTGGGGGCTGGGTTGCATATGTTGGCAAATTATGTGGGCGTTTTTTTTTTCTTTCTTTCTTTCTTTTTTTTGGGAGAGGAATGAGGCGTGTGTATGTGTGTGGTAGAATGATATATGGACGAGTACACTTTCGCGGTATGTTTCTGTTTGTCCGTTAAACTTATGCGTTGAACGTTTTATCTCTCTCTCTCTCTCTCTCTCCTGCCTCTCTCTCTCTCACACCGCCAAGAATCAAAAAGAAAAATCATTAAGTAAACCTGAACACAGATAACCTCCAGGAGAACGACCAATTACCGCCGATCAGAGCCTCCATCGACAGCCGTTACTATAAAGGGACGAAGCTTTCCCTCGTTAAGACGTGGCCCATTTGGTCAAGAAGCGTTATTCCTCCACGGGTCTTATCCACTGGCCAGAGGACGCAGCACGTGCAAAAGGTCACGATTGTTAGGAGAGTCGTAAGGGTCAGGGTGCTAGGTCAGGGGCTCGGATAATGCCTCTTAGAGGATGATGGCGGGGCATGAGAGAGGGCTGCTATCTTAAGGTTTAATACTTGTACGTATTTGAGATGTTATTCGATCGGTCGCGTAGGTGATGAGTTCGAGGAACAGAGTTACACGATATCAGATCGGAGGCGCTACTTGAACGCTTGTACGACACGAGCGACCGCAGTTGGACAAACACGTTGATATGTTTATCCATATACAAGTCCGTTTTCTTTCTCGACTTTTCTCTCCCGGTGCGGATGAAGATTCAGCTTTTTCATTCTTCAGGATCTGTTTTTAATTTCTTTTCTTCTTCTTTTTTTTAGATCTCAAGTGAAACCTCTTATCTTTTTTTCCCCCTTCTTCTCATCCATTTCGTCCCGCGCCGTTAATGGAAGGACTCCTCTCAAGGACACCGATTCCCGAGCGGACATGGTAGGTGATCCGAGATGGCAATTGGGGAGCTTAGGGATTGGAGGAAGCCCTTGCGCTCCGCTCGAGCTCTGCGCTTTATGGACCATCAGACGGCCCGCGAGCGAGGTCTCCGTCTTTTTGTGATCACGTTGCTCTTTTCCTTCCTGCTCTTAATATTATTTTTTATCTTTTTCCTCCTGCTCTTCTTCCTCTTTTCCCTTTCCTTTCTCCTTTTCTTCTTCCTCCTTCTTTTCCTCTTCATCCTCCTTCTATTTTTCCTCCTCTGCCTTTTCCTCCTCCTCCTCCTTCTCCTTCTATTCCTCCTTTCTCTCCTCCTCTTCCTCATCCTCCCTTTCTCCTCCTAGTTCTTACTATCATTCTTTTCTCCCATTTCTTCTCTCTTTTTTCTCTCTTTCCTTTGTCGTTTACTGCTGCAACAACTTTTTTCTCTTTGTTCTTTTCCCTCATCTCTTCTCGCTATCTCCGTTTTCCTCCTACCTCTCCCACCTCTTCTTCCTCCTCTTCTTCATCTCCCTCTCCTTCTTCTCTTTACCTTCATCCTACCTCCCTCCTTTAACTTTATTCCCTCCCCCCTTCTTACCCTCCCCTCCCCCTCCTCCTCCTCCTCCTTCTTTACCTTCTCCAATTCCATATTCATCTCCTCCTCTTTCGCCTTCTCTCTACTTCTCGTCTGCACTGCCCCCTATCCCCTATCCCGCTCATCTCCTAACCCTCTTCTCCTCCCCCTACCCCTTCCTCCTTCCCCTATTCCCCCTCCTGCTCTTCCCTACCTCCTCCTCCTCCCCCTATCCCTTACACTCTCTCCTCCCCACCATCTCCACCTTCACCCCTCTCTCCTCCCCCTACCCCTTCCTCCTTCCCCTACTCCCCCTCCTGCTCTCCCCTACCTCCTCCTCCTCCTCCTCCTCCCCCTATCCCCTACTCTCCCTCCTCCCCCTACCCCCATCCCTACCCAAGAGGGCGTGAAACTTCGTGATTAGCGGAACACTTGGCCGCGTCGAAGCCCCCTTTGGAAGGACCCGCATTGTGGTGCCCGCGAGGAAGCGAGACTGCAAGTACGTTGTTCTCGACGACCTGGCTTAGACGTCGCGATATGGAATGGTGTCTTTTGGATATAGGTTATGATAAAGTAGTTGAAGTATAATGCAGAATGATATGATGTGGATAAGCTATATGATAATGTTGTGTGGTATAGGACAAGTATACTACATCATACATCATGGAAAATAAGAGGTATTTCAGTATTTCATGAAATGTGATATATGATAATGCATAATATCACATAGTACATAATAAGGTGATATATGAATATCTATAAACGTCAATGAATATGATAGTAGTTAAAATGGTAATGATAAGAACATTTGTATGTAATAAGGTGACACATTTATAGACGTACGTATATGGACGATGAATAATGATGATGGAAATGATGAGCCTCATCTTTTGGTGTTCCCGCATGAGGAAGAGGTGCATCTTCCTCGAAACCTCACATTTTTTTTCTCTGTTTCTGTGTTAAATGGGCCTGTTTTCATCTCAAAGGAACGAGTGCAGACGACAGACCTTGCCAGGAGTAGGGTCTGTCGCCTAGAAATAGATGGTAAATCAACTTTTTTCATCTGCTTTTGGTTCGTTTGTTATTGTTACGTACTCATGATTCTTAAATTTTGATATTTATGTGTGTGAATAGCTGATTTCTTTTTGGTATTTTCAGTATGTGTTATATCATACTGTACACACACACACACACACACACACACACACGCGCGCGCGCACACACACACACACACACACACACACACACACACACACACACACACACACATATATATATATATATATATATATATATATATATATATATATATATATATATATATATACATGTGTCTGAATCTGCGTACATAAGAACCGGAATGTAACGAGCACAAAAACGTTTTATTTTTTTCTTTCTTACATCCATGTTATCTTGATGTAGATTGTTCACACGAATGTACTTTTTGCTTTATCTGTTCATTGTTTTTGACTTTCCTCCCCTCTTCTCATCCATCTCCTCTTGCTTTCTTTACCTCCTTCTCTATTC
>BOPN01000797.1:323019-335261 GCA_017312705.2 Penaeus japonicus
CCAATCAAACATATTACCACATATTGTTATCCTCATATTGTCTCAGAGATCATGGGTCAAAGCCGATTATAATGTCGCTTATAGACCCCTCGCCTCTCTCCTCTCCTCTCTCTTCACTCCTCTCCCCTCTCCCCTCTCCTCTCCTCTCCCTACTCCTTTTCCCTACCCTCTCCCCTTTCTCTTCTCTCCCCTCTCTTCTCCCCTCTCGTCTCCCTCTCCTCGTCCTTCTCCTCTCCCCTACCCTCCCCTCTCCCCCCACCATACACTCACACATACATACATACACTCGTACGATGAATCTTTAAACGATAGATTAGCATACCATAGCTCCATTACCATACATAGAAATATATGGATGGTTGTTTTGCTCTGGTTTCGGTGTCCTTTTGAATCACGTGTTAGAATCTTTTTCCTGATTTTGGGGGGAATATATTTTGTGTGTGTGTGTGTGTGTGTCAATTAGGTTAGTTGATTCTTTTTCTTTCTTTTTTTTCTTTCTTTTCTTTTTGGGGATATTTTTTATATATTTTTTTCGTGTTTAGTATGTTGGTATGTCAATTGTTGTTTTTATTTCATTATTTTTTCCTTTCTTTTTCTTTGCTGTTTTCTTCATTTCTATATCTTTGTATGTATCTTTTTAAATTAGATCTGTTGCTCTACGTTTTGCCTTCTCTCCTGATACGATCTTTTTAAATGATTTTTTTTTCTCAAAAGGGTATGAATTAATATACATTTTGATCCACCTCGAGTCTCATATTCTCCTTTTTTTTCTTTATAAAACAAAAACAAACATAAAACCAGCGATTACGAAAATATACATATCATTAGTTGCATTAATATTGTTTTCTGGCAATATTTATATATCAAATACAACCATTATTGCCTTACCAGATATCACTATCATAATTTCCATATATGATATTATCGTTATTGCCACATCAGATACCACAATTATTACTGTATCAAACTATGGTTACTTTATCATTATATATTTCCATTGTAACAGAGTATTCACATTCCGTTCAAAATTTTCAAAGTTGCATATTCACTGCACCAAGAAATATGCAACTGTTTCCTAATCAAGTTTCCTCGCACGTTCCACTGAATTCCTTACATCCAAAAATCTAGAAAGTTCTTGTAACCCCCCCCCCCCCCCACCAGCTGTCCTCCCCCTCCTCTACCCAGCCGTCCTCCCCCCACCTCCTATTCCCAGGCGTCCTCCCCCCCCACCTCTCCCCAGCCGTCCTCCCCCCTCCCCCCACCTCTCCCCAGGCGTCCTCCCCTACTCCTCTCCCCAGCCGTCCTCCCCCCCCACCTATCCCCAGCCGTCAGCCCCCCCATTCCCCAGCCGTCACCCCCCCTCCTTTCTCCAAGCGTCCTCCCCCTTCCTCTCCCCAGCCCCCCCCCCCCCTCCACTAAGTGAGCACGTACACGCTTTATCAGTTCGTTAAGAAAAGAGTTTCCAGTGTAGGTTGTTGAGGTAGAGGAAAGGGGGGGGGGGGATGGGGAAGGGGGAAGGGGGGAGAGAAAGAGAGAGGGAGGGAAGGGGAAAGAGGGGCGGGAGTAGGAAGAACGGAGAGGAGGTGGAGGAGGGAGAGGAAAAGGAGGAGGTGTAAAAGAGAAAGGAGGAGGAGGAGGAGCAGGAGATGGAGGTAGAAGATGGAGAGGATGAAGATGAGGAGGTGGGAGAGAGTAAGGAAGGAGAGAGAGAAGGAGGAAGAAGATTTAGAAGGAAGGAGGAAAGAGAGAGAAAGAAGAAAAGGGTAGACAAGGAGGGGAGAGGGAAGAAGACACGAAAGAAGGAAATTGATTACATAAAGGGAGAGGAAAAGGGGGAGAGGGATAGGGGAAAGAGAGAGGGCATAAAGAAGGGGAAAGGGGAAGGTAAGGGGAAGGTGGGGGAGGCGGGGAAAGGAGAAAAGGGAAATCGGACTAGTTCGAGATGAAAAAGGAAAAGGGTGGGGGGGGACTTTTGGGCGTGGCATTTTGGCTTTTGCGGTCTGTTGCTTTTTGATGGGTTACTTTTTCTTCTATTTCTTCTTCTTCTTCTTCTTCTTCATGTGTTTTTTACTCTCGTAATCTCATTTCTTCATTTAGTGATGAGCTTGTCAAAAAAAGTAAAGATGTTTTGAACCAGCTATTGATTTTTTTTCATCGTATTTTCTTCGAATTAATTATCATGTTTTATTTTTATCTCTTTGTCATTAGCCCTTGTGTTTGCTTTATTCATTCTATCCTCATATAGTTTTACCGAATAAAAAACAATCTGAACAACTTGAACCAACAACAAAAAATAAATTAATTTATTTGATATCAGAGTAGAGTGCGCACAGACAACTTTTTTCCTTCATTCGTTACAAAGCGCAAAACTACCTTCTTCTTTTTTTCTATTCTGTGATGTCATCTCAGGAGAAACTAAAGTAATATGGACGAGAACGAGAGTAACCCGCTCGTCTTTCCAGTTTTTTATTTTCTTTTCTTTACTTTTTTTTTCTCTCTCTCTCTTGCTTCCTTTTTGCTTGTTGGAAATTGAAAGTAAACTGTGAAGATTACGTTGTTGAGTTTCTTTTAATATCGTAATCGTACTTTTGCAATTTGGCTGAAGAGTTTGTTTCGGTTTTGTAAATATGTTTGTGAGTGTGTGTGTTTGTTTGTTTGTGTGTGGGTGTGGGTGCGTGTGTGTTTGTGGGTCTGTTTTGTGTGTGTGTGTGTGTGTGTGTGTGTGTGTGTGTGTGTGTCTGTGTGTGTGTGTGTCTGTGTATCTGTGTGTCTGTGTGTGTGTGTTTGTGTGTGTGTGTATCTGTATGTACGCGCAAGTTTATGTGCACATCCGACGGTACATCTGCACCGTAGGATTATATGTACCAATAACATTTACAAACGCGATGACCCGAACGCCACACAATGCATCCATCGGAGAAAGTGAACGTGTTCGGCCAACCTTCCATGCCCTCTCGCGCTTTCTACTCTTGTCCATAAATTGCCCGTCTGCCAGGAAGATCTCGTGCCAGTAAGAGGAGCTATAAATGGCATGCTCGGCGTCTAGTAGGGGAAAAAAATAGTCTGACCTCATGAAGTGTGACAGGGAAAGTGCGCGGGAGGGAACTTACGAAATCGGACAAGTTGGCGGGAAATTCGAAGCGTTTGTTGATGAAGTAATAAGTTATAATAAATGTTCGGATTATATAGATACAAAAGTGGATTTAAGAAGGAAATTCATGATCATTATTTTTATCCTCTGAAAAAAAATAAGATACACGAATATGGTGAGTGTGTGTGTGTGGATGTCAAATATTTTCATATTGATTAAGTGATAGAAAAATGCCTAGATTAAATGGCTTTGGATATACACTTCACAGTGAGATTTTGATATGCTTAGTATATAGAGTGATATTTCCATACAGTTAATATATAGACAGTTTTCCATACAATCGTTACATAATCGGATATCCATATTCTTTATATAGTCAGATTTCAATCCATTTAGTTTATAGACATTTAGTTTACATACATTAATTACATAATCAGATATCCATATTTTTTTATATAGCCAGATTTCAGTCCATTTAGTTTATAGACAGATTTCCATACAACCACACAGTCAGTATATAATCCGATTTCCATACATTCCGTCTATAGTCAGATTAGTCTTATTTCACACTCTTCCATTTTAATCACAATCTCATTATTCCTATTATTCCTTTATTCTCATCGATTCCTCTTTTTTTCCCCAGATACGGCTGCTGGTGTTGGGCGTGTGCGTGGTGACGTGGGCGGCGCCTGTGCAAGCAAGGGCGCAAGGATACCGGTATTCGTCGCCTGAGGTAAGTTCGCGGGCGGGGGGGGGGGGGGGGGGGGGTAGCTTTCTCTTGGTCTCTTTGCTGGCTTTTCTTTCAGAGAAGATTTTCTGTTTGTTTCGTTATTTTCTTTTGTTTCTCTCTCTCTCTCTCTCTCTCTCTCTCTCTCTCTCTCTCTCTCTCTATATATATATATATATATATATATATATATATATATATATATATATATATATATATATATATATATATATATATATATATATTTATATATATATATATATATATATATATATATATTTATATATATATATATATATATATACATATATATACATACATATATATATATATATATATATATATATATATATATATATATATATATATATATATATATATATATATATACATATATATATATAACGTGCTCAGAAATACTTATTTCCTCTCCCCTTTTAGCCGGCCTCATGACTAACCTAAAACGCCTTGACTTTCACCCGCTTGAAGAATGACGAGGTTGTTTTTCTTGCATTGCATTGCAGGAGCTGAGTCATTTTCATGTTTGTAAAAGATTATAATGGTAATATGATTTCATTCATGCCTGGAATGTTTGGTTTTGAGGATTAAGGATTGTCTCCATCTTTGCTCTTTTTTTTTTTTTTTTTTTTTTTTTTTTTTTTTTTTTTTTTTTTTTTTTTTTTTTTTTTTTTTTTTTTTTTTTTTTGACAACCATTTCTTTCTCTTTAAACATATTACATTTTACATCTATCTCATCTAAATAAACATGGCGTTCTGTCTTACAAATTATCATAACCGAAGCTTCATTCTTGAATTCGAGTTCTCATGTAAACAAGTCCTTGAAAGAGAGAATGATTCTTCTTTCTTTCATATAATGTTTTGAGTACAGACCGGATAAGACTATTTGTGAAGGATGATTACAATTTTAGGGAGCTTATTGACTGAAAGATAGCTTGATAGAGCTTATCCGATGCTGTGATTCAGTCGATTTTCAAGATCAGTATCGCATCGAGTCTTGCTCACGCCGCCATTTTGTGTTTTTCTTTAGATTGACCGGTCGTCCGGAAGTGACGAGGATTATGACGACCCGAGTTACGCCTTCAGGTAACGTTCTTTCATTTTTCTAACCTGTGTGTGTGTGTGTGTGTGTGTGTGTGTGTGTGTGTGTGTGTGTGTGTGTGTGTGAGTACAGCTTTGTGAGTATAGCATTTCCTTATTTCAATCATTCTGAATAGATTACGACTTTCAATGTCATATTTCCAGATAGGTTTCATAGAACAAACTTAGCATTGGTTTCCCTTTCCATTATCAACAGATACGACGTTGAAGACACTTATTCCGGCAATTTCTTCGGCCACTATGAGACCCGAGAAGGTGACGAGACCGACGGCGGGTACTACGTGCTCTTGCCCGACGGCCGAAAGCAGAGAGTCGTCTATGAAGTCGAGGGAGACTCCGGGTTCCTCTCTCAGGTTACTTACGAAGGAGACGCAGGAACTTACTTCAGCACCTTTAACCATGGCCACAGAGGAGGAGGAGGAGGAGGAGGAGCTGGTTCCTTTGGAGGAAGAATTACTACTGGAGGAGCAGGAGGAGGAGCTGGTTCCTTTGGAGGAAGAATTACTACTGGAGGAGGAGTAGGAGCAGGAAGCGGGTTTGGAGTATCTGGTTTCAGCTCCGGGAGAGAAGCAGGAACAGGAGGAGGTGCTGGTTTCACTTCCTCAGGAGGTGTACAGGTTGGAAGTGGTGGCGAGGGTGAAGGTGAAGGTGGAGAGGGAGAGGGAGAGGAACAAGAAGGTGGAGAAGGAGGAGAGGGGGCTGGACGAGCGGAGAGTGTTGTTGGCCAAGCAGTAGGACCTGCCATTGGAAGTGGAGCGAGTGTTGCAGTTCATCATGTTGGAGGTGGAGCTGGATTTGCTGCTCAAACTGGAGGTGGAGTAGGTGGAGCTGGATTCACTGGTCAATCTGGAGGTGGAGCTGGATTTGCTGCTCAAACTGGAGGTGGAGTAGGTGGAGCTGGATTCACTGGTCAATCTGGAGGTGGAGCTGGATTTGCTGCTCACACTGCAGGTGGCGTAAGCGGAGCTGGATTTGCTGCCCAAACTGGAGGAGTGGGTGCTGGAGGTGCTGGATTTGTTGCTCAAAGTGGAGGTGGAGTAAGTGGAGCTGGATTTGCTGGTCATACTGGAGGTGGAGCTGGATTTGCTGGTCATACTGGAAGTGGAGTAGGTGGAGCTGGATTTGCGGCTCAAACTGGAGGTGGAGCTGGATTTGCTGCTCACACTGCAGGTGGAGTAAGTGGAGCTGGATTTACTGCTCAAACTGGAGGTGGAATAAGTGGAGCTGGATTTGCTGCCCAGACTGGAGGAACTGGAGGTGGAGCTGGATTCACAACTCATACTGCAGGTGGAGTAAGTGCTGGAGGAGCTGGAGGATTTGCTGCTCATACTACAGGTGGAGTAGGTGGAGCTGGATTTGCTGCCCAGACAGGAGGAGCTGGATTTGCCACTCAAACTGGAGGTGGAGCTGGGTTTGCTGCCCAGACAGGAGGAGCTGGATTTGCCACTCAAACTGGAGGTGGAGCTGGATTTACAACTCATACAGCAGGTGGAGTAGGTGCTGGAGGAGCTGGATTTGCCGCTCAAACTGGAGGTGGAGCTGGATTTGCTGCCCAGACAGGAGGAGCTGGATTTGCCACTCAAACTGGAGGTGGAGCTGGATTTGCTGCCCAGACAGGAGGAGCTGGATTTGCCACTCAAACTGGAGGTGGAGCTGGATTTACAACTCATACAGCAGGTGGAGTAGGTGCTGGAGGAGCTGGATTTGCCGCTCAAACTGGAGGTGGAGCTGGATTTGCTGCCCAGACAGGAGGAGCTGGATTTGCCACTCAAACTGGAGGTGGAGCTGGATTTGCCACTCAAACTGGAGGTGGAGCTGGATTTACAACTCATACAGCAGGTGGAGTAGGTGCTGGAGGAGCTGGATTTGCTGCTCAAACTGGAGGTGGAGTAAGTGCTGGAGGAGCTGGATTTGCTGCTCAAACTGCAGTCGGTGGAGCCAGTTTTCCTGCTCAGGCTGCAGGTGGAGTAGGCATTGGAGGAGCTACTGTTCACCAGACCGGAGGTGGTGTTGGGGGTATTAGTACAACTGTTCATCATACTGGAGTTGGACCAGGTGGAGTTGCATTTGCTGGTCAACAGACAGGTGGAGTCGGCTCAGTTGGCATTCATCATTCTGGAGGTGGAGTGGGTGGTGCAGGTGTAACTGTTCACCAGACAGGAAGCAGTCCTGGCTTTGGAATTCAAACTGGAGGTGGAGGAGGTGTGGGTGGTACCAGGGTAACTGTTCACCAATCTGGAAGTGGAGCTGGCTTTGGAGTTCAATCTGGAGGTGGTGTTGGTGGCGCTGGAGTTACAGTTCATCATACTGGAATTGATGCTGGATTCAGTGCTCACACAGGTGGTGGAGGTGCCTTCGCTGCTCAACAAACAGGTCTGGCTACTACTGGTACCCATCAGACAGGAGGCACATCGTCCTTCAGTGGAGGCAGTACCGGTGGCATTTCTGTCCATCATTCAGGTTCCCCTACTAGTGTTGGAGTCACTCCTGGCCCAGTGGCAAGTGCCTTGGTCTCTGGTCCTACTGTTGGCACAAGTAACCAGATATCAGTTGGTCAAACTGGCGTAGGTGGTGCTACTGCAGGTTTTGCAGGCGCCCAGGGAACTGCTGGTTTTGCTGGTGCCCAAGGAGGAATAGGCTTTGGAGGTGTTCAAGAAGCAGGAGTTGGAGCTACACAAGTCAGTATTGGAGGTACCCACGGAGCTGGATTTGGAGGTAGTCAAGGAGCAGCAGGATCTGGAGGTGTCCAAGGTGGAGCAGGATTCGGAACTACGCAAGTCAGTTTTGGAGGTGCCCATGGTGAGGCAGGATTTGGAACAACGCAAGTTAGTGTTGGAGGTGCCCAAGGTGGAGCAGGATTCGGAACTACCCAAGTCAGTTTTGGAGGTGCCCAGGGAGCAGGGTTTGGAGGAGGACAAGGAGCAGGATTCGGAACTACCCAAGTCAGTTTTGGAGGTGCCCAGGGAGCAGGGTTTGGAGGAGGACAAGGAGCAGGATTCGGAACTACCCAAGTCAGCATTGGAGGTGCCCAGGGAGCAGGGTTTGGAGGAGGACAAGGAGCAGGATTCGGAACTACCCAAGTCAGCATTGGAGGTGCCCAGGGAGCAGGATTTGGAGGTGGACAAGGAGCAGGATTCGGAACTACCCAAGTTAGCATTGGAGGTGCCCAGGGCCAAACAGACTTTAGCATTGGGCACTCAGGTGGAGTTGGAGGTTTTTCAGTGACTCCATCCAGCATAACTCCCACAGCAAGTCCTTTCGTATCTACTCCAAGTCCTATAGATGATTTTGCGACTCCCACAGCAAGTCCCTTCGTATCTAGTACAAGCTTTCCCGTAACTCCTGCAAGTCCCTTTGTATCTAGCACAAGCTTTTCTGTAACTCCTCCAAGTGTCTCTCCCACAGCAAGTCCTCTAGTATCTGGTGGAGGTATTTCAGTAACTCCCCACAGTTTTACTCCCACACCCAGTCCTTTCGGAACTGCCGGAGATATTTCAGTAACACCTAGTATAACTTCTACCGGAAGTCCTTTCGTATCTAGCACAAGCTTTTCTGTGACTCCTCCAAGTGTATCTCCTACAGCAAGTCCTTTGGTAACTGGAGGAGGCTTCTCAGTAACTTCACCCAGCGTAACTCCTACAGGAAGCCCTTTCGTGTCTAGTACTGGCTTTTCAGTGACTCCTTCAAGCATAACCCCTACAGCAAGTCCTTTGGTATCTGGCGGAGAAGTCGGAGGAGTTAGCCAGGTCAGTTTCAACACAGGAGGAGCCAGTGGTGGGTTCGAAATACCTGGATTCAGTGCTGGCACCAGTTCGCAGGGCTCATTTCCTTTTTCAAACAGGGTGGATGATTTGACCATTCAAGGAGGAGGCATTGGTGGTGGACAAGTAGGATTTGCAGGTGGCCAAGCAGGAGGATTTGGAGACCAAGCAGGATTTGGAGCACAAGCAGGAGGATTTGAAGGACAAGCAGGAGGATTTGGAGCACAAGCAGGATTTGGAGGACAAGCAGGAGGATTTGGAGCACAAGCAGGATTTGGAGGACAAGCAGGAGGATTTGAAGGACAAGCAGGATTTGCAGGTGGCCAAGCAGGAGGATTTGGAGACCAAGCAGGATTTGGAGGACAAGCAGGATTTGCAGGTGGCCAAGCAGGAGGATTTGGAGACCAAGCAGGATTTGGAGGACAAGCAGGATTTGCAGGTGGCCAAGCAGGAGGATTTGGAGGACAGACAGAATTTGCTAGTGGACAAATAGGAGCAGGATTTGGAGAACAAGCAGGGTTTGGAGGACAAGTAGGATTCGGAGGTGGAGAAGTAGGTGCTGGATTTGGAGGACAAGCAGGCACTGGATTTGGAGGACAAGCAGGCACTGGATTTGGAGGACAAGCAGGTGCAGGATTTGGAGGACAAGCAGGCACTGGATTTGGAGGACAAGCAAGTGCAGGATTTGGAGGACAAGCAGGCTTTGGGGGTGGAGCTGGATTTGGGGATCAGACAGGAGGAGAATTTGGAGGACAAACAGGTACAGGATTTGGAGGATTCAGTGAGCAAGGAGGTTTTGTAGATAATCAAGTAGGGTTTGGAGGCGATCCAGGATTCCCAAGTGGGCCGGTAGCAAGCCCTTTAGTATCTGATCCTTCCTTTGGAGCTAACCAAGCAGGACCAGGCTTCGACGTTGGTCCTGGGCCTGGATTTAATGGAGGACAAGACATAGGCTTTGGGGGTGGCCAGGGAGGATTTGTAGATAACCAAGTATCATTTGGAGGCGATCAGGGATTCATAGGCAGTCAACCAGACGTTGGTTCTGGGGTGAGCTTTGGCCCTGGGACACCTGAACCTACGTTCCAGTCTGCAGGACCAGGATTTGCTCAAGCTGGATTTAGGACAGACCAGGGATTTGAAGTGGGTCCAAGCTTTGGAGGTGCGCAAGGTCTCATTGCTGGTCAACCAGGTCCAGGTTTTGGGGGTGGTCCTGTAGAAGTGGGCTTTGATGGTGCTCTAGAAATAGGATTTGGAGGTGGCCAAGCCGGTGCAGGATTTGCAGGTGGCCAAGCCGGTGCAGGATTTGGAGGCGGCCAAGCAGGTGCAGATTTTGCAGGTGGCCAAGCCGGTGCAGGATTTGCAGGTGGCCAAGCCGGTGCAGGATTTGCAGGTGGCCAAGCCGGTGCAGGATTTGCAGGTGGCCAAGCTGGCTTTGCAGGTGGCCAAGCAGGGTTTACAAATAATCAAATAGGATTTGGAGGTGGTCAAGGATTTGCAGGACCCACAGCAAGTCCTTTAATTGCTGATCCTTCATTTACTGTTAGTGGAGGCCAAGGTGCAGCTGCTGCTTTTGGTCAATCTGCCAGCGGATTCGGACCACAATTTGGAGGCCAGTTTGCAGGACCTGGTGGACACTTGAGCTTTGGCTCAGGGCCAGTTGCAAATGCCTTGATCTCAGCTCCAATTCTCAGCTCAGAGCAGGTTGCAAGTCAAGGTTTCATTGGTAATCAATTGGGCAGTGCAAACGTGGCTGCCAGAAGTAACTTGGCTGGCCCCACGGTAGAGTTCCAAATTGGACAACCCCTTGCAGCAGCAACCGTAAGAGGGGCACCCGCCACCTCGCAGGCTGGGATCCTGTCCAGCTTAGTAAATGCAAACAGACCGGCTCTTCACTTGGTTCCTGCCACATCTATTATTCCAATAGGTCAAGTAGCACAGGCCTAAGTGTGAAGCTTGTACTATATATATATATATATATATATATATATATATATATATATATATATATATATGTATGTATGTATACATATTATACATTTTCTCCCCTTTTTATGAATGCCTTGTTTCACTGGCACCAATGTCAATATGGGTTATCCATAATTCTGCTAAGGTGCCAATGTTAGTTTGGGTGTTTGTCAATTTTACGTTTTATAAATGCTTCGAGAAAGTTGGGATTATAATCAACTAACTTATCCATCCCCCCCACCCCCCACCCCACACATATACACGTATACACACACGCACTCATATATCTATACCACTTTAATACCAATTTAAGAGTCATTGCTCTTTTATGGTGTACGTCATTACTTCAAGTTATCAGTAAATGAAACTATGGTACTTCGATACTAATACCTGTATCCTATGTTTTCTTGAAGTACTTTACTGTAACATGGTGTTACACACTTATTGTATGTATTTAGTTAGACTGTTGTTACCTCGTTACCTTGTACATATGTAAGAGTTACTTTATTTTGTTTACATTTTTTCTAGTTTTATAATCAAGATTTTATAAAGGTTGCTTTTTTCAATAAAAGAGTATTTTTTCACACTGTTTTTATGAAGCAATGTCCTACAACCGTAAGAATGAGAAAATGAAGAAATATAATCAGCAAGCTGAGAGGAGACAATACAACTGTTAATTTGTCTAAATGATTTGGTATATAGGTGTAACCTTCGCTAATTGTTTTATTCATATATATATATATATATATATATATATATATATATATATATATATATATATATATATATCAACATTATCATCCGCATGTATCATTTTATAGCAATCACTCTGATATTCAGATACACTGAGCCATCTTATCCTTAGTCTAATTACCCACACATAATAAATAAAGGGTGATGTGAAACACGGTATCTGAATAATTAATAACAATATATTATAACTCAAGATATATACATAATATTATTTACAATAAGGGGGCACACTATATACACGCAAGGAGGAAGCTAAGCCTATCGTAAAGCTAACGAGATCCGAGCTATAAGTATATCGAGAACACTAAGGAAACATTGACAATACACAGTATATGAATTAAGTCACTAAGGCACTACCTGGAATCCTTGAGGAGGAGTCGATGAGAGAGGAAGTCCTCTCGACACGAGGGCTGAACGACTGAACGATTTCTGACTGAATTTAATAATGACCTATTTTGGGGTGAGATGCTGGTTCACTTCGAAGGCAAGGGTGACCTCTTGGGAGCTGCCCGACTCGGCTGTGATTGGCCCACGCGGTAATGACCAATTCTGGATATGCGGTCAGGGTCCCCGAATATCCAAGGATGATGGATATAATTAAGAGGGAGTCATTAAAGTCACATAACATGGAGGTTTAAGTTTTATAAATGTTATAATTTCTTTCATATAAATTCTGTAACTGTTCATGTACAATTAACACCTTGATATATGTGTGTCTGTGTGTGTATATATACATATGAATATATACATATATATATACATATGTATGTATATATATATCTATATCTATATATCTATCTATCTATCTATCTATCTATCTATCTAT
>BOPN01000797.1:344332-359332 GCA_017312705.2 Penaeus japonicus
ATGTACATACATACGTATGTACATATATATGTATGTACATATATATGTACATACATATATATGTATGTATGTACATGTATGTATGTATGTACATGTATGTATGTATGTACATATATGTATATGTATGTACATGTATGTATGGATGTACATATATATATGTACATATATATGTACGTACATACATATGTACGTACCTACATGTATGTACATACATATATGTATACATATATATATACATATATATACATATATATACATATATATACATATATATACATATATATTACTAAATATCTATTTGTAAATAAACAAAGCTAGCGAACAATCACAGGTCTTCAAGGGTTGTCATTTGATTCGCCTTTTTCCTGTTTTTTTTTTTTTTTTTTTTTTTTTTTTTTTTTTTTTTTTTTTTTTTTTTTTTCCTATTGGCATTGTACCATTCTTGTGCATCCCTCCCTCTTCCCCAATAAATTGATAAATCATAATGTAAAATTCAATGTTTTTAGGTGTAAATTTTTCTGGAGTATTTAGAAACAAATAATTTATTCTATCATTACCATTACCACTTCATTGAGTCTTGTATTAGGCCGTAAGTTCGAGAAAATCTAGTCATAACCTAAGCCTTCGCTACAAAACACAGTATTAGCCATGTCACTTACCACTCCACTTCAGAGCATTTTACCCGGCCAGTTCAATTCAAGCATAGTTCATATAGTGAAAAGAAACTTGATTTTTAAGTTATTTTAAGTGTCGGTTGGTTTACGCATGTACGCACTCACAAGTGGTTATGGGTTTATGTTGGATTTCCTGATATTTTTGTCGAATTTAATCAATTTCACAAGATAGGTAACATCTATTTCTTACGTCCTTTCGATCTTTGTAAATTAGTAGCTATTTTCATAAATCTAATGCAATTGTTTGCGTGAAATGGTCGTCAGTGCGATATGGGATGAGCATATTCACAAAGCCCTGCGTCTAAAAGTGTGATTTAGATTGTACATTTTATCCTGTAATGATACTTGACGTGCGATTGACTGATTATTGGAAATTGTCGCGTCAAAGGCTAGGTACTTGACATTTGAGTTGGAACACGACAGATGTCACGTGTTACAAACATTCGTCTGTAGTAATCCGTTCCTGATATATTAGTGATTGTATGAAATATTAAATCCCGTTACTACTAACTGCCGAAAATGCCGAGAACTCCTTAGATTAAATAAAGTTATTGACAAAAGCCCGGAGTATGGATAGGTGTGGACGTGGCTTTCTGCTTTCCTGTATTACAAGCTTAATAGGCGTCATTTGGTATGGATGTTTATTGGACTTTAAAAACCTCACGTAATGGGTACGTTGTATCAATCACCCCTATCGGCGAACTACTAAAGGTTGTTCTTAATATTTGTATGTTTCACTAAATTACTTATGGACGGTGGACCTACAATAAAGACCAAGTGGGTTACGAAAGAAAATTAAAAAACAATGGGAAGTTAAGCCAATATGAAATGAAGTGTTCGGAAGGGTGAAGTTACAAACCTAGACAGGTTGTTCTAAATGCTCGCCTGATGTTGAAATGCAATGGTAGACAAAGCCAAAATACTCGACAACTACTCGTTCTGCTAATGCCTAAAAAACCTCTCGTTTATTGTCAAACAATCGTCGCAGCACAGGAAGCGTCCCTCATGTGAACACTTAAAAAAAAAAAGGCCGCTTCCGCACGTATCTTTGCTCGAGATGTCAGAAACGGAGAAAATGCGAATAGTTTCGATGTAATAGCGGAACTTAGCAGTTTCACCTTTTCTGACGTCACAACGAGCAGTTTGCCAAGCAAAGAGCGTCCGTCTGAATGCGGCTCAAAGGATGATCCAGTCCTTAAATATTACTTGGTAACGTACATTTACTATAAACAACAAATAAGAACTATTTGCACACAAGGATATTTCGTAAATAAAAGATAAACTTCTCAATGTTTTTATTTACCAAAAACATTGTCCCACACCTATAGTTATAAGGATTATAAAATAAAGAAATATGATGGGCAAGCTGGGAGGAGCCCCCTTCTATAAAAAAGTAAAAAGTAACCACTTTCCATACTCTTGGAACACACTCACACTAAATGCTGGATCACTTTACACGGCCAAGTACTACAATAGTGAATTATCCGAAAGGATCAATTATTTGGTAAGCTGGTGCAACCTCCTATCTTAAAACGTTAAAAATATTTTTGACACTTCATTCACCATCTTTGAAGGATTCTTTTACTTCCTTGCAGAAAATTACATGCACTTTCTCTCACACCAATAAAATTATTTTGGGCGCTGTCCAAACTTTTAATGCAGGTCTCAATCCTTAGTATATAACAAATATAACAAAAAGTAATACAAGAGAAATCACAGCTTTTATTCATCTCGACCGCTGGTTGAACGGACAAATAAATACCAACATAGAAGACAGCACTTTCCCGGATGCCTTGCCATTCATGGGCGAAGGTCCAGAGGCCAGTCGGTCACTCGACCCCGATGATGGCGAAGGAGTTCCATAATATCAATGCCAGGTGTAGCATTTTGTACTAGAGATCAACGAAGCAACAGTAGGTGGCAGTACGTGGGAGTTTTGGTGTGTTGTGTTGGAGGGCTGCTGCTCCTGCTCTGATGCTGTGTTCTCAAGCAATAAAAAATAAATATACAAATAAAAATTTAACAAAAATAACTGTTGCAGTATAAAGTCCCATGTGCTTCATGGAGACTCTTTAGTAAGGCGCTGTAGGTAGAGCAAAGTAATAGCTTGGAGGCGCCTTCTTGGTTGATAAAACAATAGCATGGTATGGATGGCTCCTTTGTGGTTGGCAGCGTGTGGTTGGTTCACATCTTACTCGAACATTGGCCTGGCTGTAAGAAAACGAAAGATGGTTGTATTATGTAATGAATAAGAGTATGGTTACATTTGGTATTCCAAGTACTAAGACATTTAATCTTGAAGATGGATCTAGAGGTATACTCACTAGAAGTCCTGAGTTCTGTAGGCATAATGGTTTAATCATCTTCCTCATCACCAGACTCATCGGACTCTGCAACAAGAAAAAGGAATTAAGTAACTTTTCAATTTAAAAAAATATATATAGATATATATGCACAATTTGAAAAAACAGGTAGATAACCTCCATGAAAGCTTACCCTCCTCAGCATTCTGTAACCATTCCACAAACTTCTTGAGCTGGTCGAGGAAGATCGACTTCCCTTTTGTAGCATGACCATCCTTATACCACTTGAGGACTGCTTCCTCCGACAAAACTTCAGCTGTAACATGAGTTTGTAAATGAGAACAGGCTTTAATGTGACTATATAAAGGCAAAATTAAACACTTGTTCAACACAAACCTCTTTACAACATTATTTTAAACTTATGGTTCATTATCTCCAAATAAATACAAGTTAACCCATCACAGCTACAATACTCACACTTGTAGAAGAGGATGACAATCTTGTGGAAAACTTTCATGAAATTCATGTTGTCGTAACAGTATTCCTGAATACGAACCAGCAGATTCAACTCTGCACGGTCAGATCTAGTATTGGCAGCAAACAGGGGGGCATAAACACGCAAATGTTTGAGGGCCTGGTCTGCAACCAACTCCTCTTTCTTGTTCCACTCCATGGCAGCCATTACACTACCCCAAATCTGAAATATACAAACAATGTATGTAGTGGTGTATGAACTAATACTCAACAATTACAGTTGAATTGATAAAACAGTAATGCAGTTATTAAATGTCCATTTTCTGTATTTATCACAGGTTTGTTTTAAAATTATCAAGTATAACAATTGGCTAGCTGAGGGCAAATTGAGGCAAGTGAGGTTATGATATCCCACTGAATCAAGAGGCCAAACCAAAAAAAGTATTAACTTCCTCTGAAATTACTTTAATTAGGCATTCATGAATCCTGCAGTCTTGAAAAGTAAAAACAATCTTTACGTTGCTTAGTAAGAATATCAAACCACTGCCACAATTAAGGACAGTCTTACTGAATCTCAATGAGTTTCCTATACTTATTCAACATTCACATCCTACATCATCAACCTATCACTAAAGTAAAACTTCAAACGAAATTCAACTTACGGCAGCCACGATCTGAGGTTCTTGAATATTGTTCTTCTTTGAGATCTCCTGTACCCCAACTATAATATCTTTCACAGGAGCACCATCATTTACCTGCTGCGTCAGGTACATCTGCAGTTCCTTCAGACTGCTCTCCTTTTCCTGTTATGGGTAGAAATGTGATTAACGTCTGCCCGTCTTCCTCTTAAAAAAAATATATATATATAAAATAAATAAATTGACATTTACAATGGATTGATTTGACATATTTCTTGATGCTTACCAGAGACCTGTGGATATCAAGTATCTCGGCTAGGCCTTTCTCCTGGAAGAGGTTCTTAAAATTCTCATCAGTCCGCTTGTTGGCTTGAAGGAACTCCATTAACCTTGAATCCAAGCCTGCTTTGCGAAGCAGCGATCGCACCGTACTGATGTCTTTCAAATTCTTTGCTGTGAGTAGTACCTGAGGAGAATTTCAATGTATGAATTTGAAGCCCATTTTCTCTTAAGTCTTTGAGCTAAAATGTGAAGCAACTAAATACAAATAGACAAGATAAATTCAAAAACAATTTAAAAATCTGTGGCAAGTTACCTCACACAAAAAGTCGGCTGCAAGCCCATCCTTGATAAGGTGATCCTGCAGTAGAGTGGCTAGCACCTTCGGGTCAAGCAGCGAGTCGCTCATCCACATGGCAATGCAACGAGCCAAGCAGATACGGTCACCTTCGCTGAACCCCTTCAGGTATACTAGAACCTGGAAAAAGTGAAAATAAGTGAAAAAGGTTTCACTGCTGGCAGAAAAATCCAGTTTCTAAAACTCAAAAAAATTAAGAAATATTTTACCAGTTTTCTTTCCCTATAGATCCCACCCCCCCTTCATTTATAGGGGAACCATTAAAGTGAATTCACTTAAATTGAAAATCTAGGCTGTGTTTATCAAAGTACTGAAATTTGGCAATTTTTTACAATCCCTTAAATTATGTATATATACAAAATATATTTTCAAAACTTTATATAAAACTTCATAATCTTTCAGAGTATTCAATCTCGGTGAAGTGAATTTCTTGTGCAAAATATTGAAATGTCCATTTTCATTACGCTTATAAACAGCAAACAATTTCCAAGGCCTCCATTGTCTTCTGAAGGTCCCTACCTTTTTCATTTCTTCATAGAACATCTTCTCAAGATATTTGTATCTCCTCATCAGCCGGGTGAAAACTGTGGCATAGCCTCGCAGTGTCTCGTATGAGTCATCTGGGGCCTTGAAGATGCACATGTCTGTGCGCACTGGCCCTTGGTCAATGCCATCTTCAGATATTCCCCCACCTGGGGCTGTTGGAGGGGGAAGATGTACAAGTTAATAAGTTTCAGAAATGTAATGCTTAAAAATATTAAACCAAGGAGAAAATTTCCAGAAAAGGGAAAAGTTAACTAATCCAAATCTATTTTACGTAAATACTTATACTTAAATCAAAAGCTAAATACTCAAAATCTATAGTACAAGCATATATATCACTATCAATGTTACCCATTTGTATATACTTCTTAAAAACTTACTGAGGATGCCACCAGCGATTAGGATATCAAAGAGAGTTTCTCCGTAGGTGCGGTACTTAAGCTTGGATCCTGCTTGGTCAAGGTACTTGTTTACGGCCTCTAGATCTGTTCCTGATTCACTGAGACCCTGGAGGTAAATGGTAAAATACAAGTTCTAGATAATCATGTTTGGAATTTGAAAATCCCCTGCCTTATTTTTGAACTCCCCAATATCCATGCAATATATAAAACCTAATCAATCTCAATATAAAAATATAAATTTACCAAATAGATCTTTTATACAACATTGCATTATGCAATCTAATTACCCTGGGAAACGTACCCACAAATATCAAGTGCAGGAACCAAATAAAGCAACTGGCTTGGCAAGGCGAGCAAGACTCCAAAGCATAAGAGCCGACACACTAGCCGCCAAGTCAGTTAGTTGGCTTGTTGCCTGGACCCAACATTCACAGATGACAAGTGAAACTGAACTAAGCAATTTGCCATTTCTGATCTCATTACAACTAATTAAGTTTTGGGTTATTTTTAAGTGTTTCTGATCACCGTATTTATACAACAGCTTACAAAATACACCAACTCATATGAGGTGTCATAGGGATGTCAAATCAAATACTTTGTTTTCCAGTTATATACAAGAGTACAGAAAAAAAAAAAAAAAAAAATTCTCCCATACAATGGAAAATTCTGAAAATTGCAAACTCCCACAATCAATTCTGAAAACACTTGCCTGTAAGATTGCATCACGAAACCCCACAGGGTCGTATTTCGCTTTCTCATCTCTCTTTCGAGTCTTAATGCGCTGCCCCTGGAGCGTGGGTTTTTCTGCTTTAGTAGTCATACAACAGACAACTGGAAAGGAGAAACATTTTCTATACACGAATCTAAAAAAAAATTTGCTTAAAAAAATACATTAAAAAATGGTGTGTCAAATAAGGGATAATAATGTCAAGCTATCTTTATTCACGAATCCAAAGAACCTTATGCTTTACCAAACTTTGAATTTCAAATTATTCCTTTAAGATCTTAAGATATTCCAATCATTATCTTTATCCATGACCTCAGACTCTTTATACCTCATATTTTGCAATAAACAGCAACAATAAACCAAAATACAATCTCTAATTGCAATTCAAATCCACTTCTAAATCATTAAATACAGAAATGTGTGCATCCATCCAAAAGCCAGCAAAAAAATAAAAAATAAAATAAAATAAAGATCATACTGAGTGAGACGAGATGCAACCGGAATTCATGGAAAGCGTTCATCCTGCCGGCTTGTCAGACATTTCCTCCAAGGGATTTCCCGGTAGCTACAAACCTCCTACCTTTCAACGACTTTTTGAAAAGAGCTTGTTAAGCAGCGAGAGTATGTGTGGGTGGGTGCACGCACATTACAGTACATTCAAAGCACTAGATGTCGACGTGAAGTAATCAGGCAGGAGTGGGAAAGGAAAAGGATGTGAGGCCATTCCAAATTGTGACTGACAAGACTATATACTAAAAATAATGTAAATATGGTACTAAGCTGTTTACATCTCCATATGAAGAGTAAAATTGGCTGACTACATTGCCATTCCTGGTCAATCCAGAACACTAAAATTAAGACATGTCTAAAATTCAGCCAATTTGGACTTCACATTTTTAACAAGTATTCTCAAATTAACTTTCCAACTAGAAGTCCACAAACTAAAATGCATTAGTTGTCATTGATATATTACTAAAAATGCTTATCATATATATATATATATATATATATATATATATATATATATATATATATATATATATACATACATATACAGAAAAATACACACACACGCATTATATATAGACAAATACATGTGTATGTATGTGTATGTGTATATATACACACATTTCATAGATCTTCCTACCCCCCCCCAGATGAATAAACCTAACTACTTAATTTGAAAGAAAAATCAATTTAATTCATATTGTCTGATTACAAACTATCACTTCAAACTTGACAACCTAACTAGTAGGTGTCTAGCTGAAAAGTAAAGTTCATTTGAAGTGACAGCCTTTCCTTAATTATAAAGGTTTCATGTATCTTTCATCACATTAGGCCATGCTCAATTCATGCACTCACCAAAATAGGCATAAAAAGAGTTATATTTTATCACACCTTTAGTTCAAGCATTGGCAAACTCCATACTAGTTTAATAAGGTCTTCATGGAAATGACACCTGTGCAATGCTCAGCTTTGGGAGTGTCACACAAGCAGGTAAAAAAAAAAAATAAAAAAAAAGGTCATGTAAGCTGGTGATCAAGGCAAGCAGGTGAGGCAGGCAGGCAGGCAGGCAGGCAAGCAGGCAGGCAGGCAGGGACTTAAGCATGTATGCATGCATGTTAGCAAGCAGGCAGGTAGACCACAGAAAGTAAAAAAAACACTACAAAGCATTATCTAAGGAGATCTGTAGTTACCAAGACTCCAGTACTCAAACCAGTGCGCCTCCAGTTCACAGAGGCACCCTATGGAGTTCACTGCAGATGTTAGTACTTCATTAAACTGTAGCAACCCTCATTTAACCAGTCTCCTTGATAAAGGTTTGATTTTGTGAAGTAATAACAGGCATGTTTTTCCCCTCCAGACTCCAGAAATATCACTTGATGCCACAATAAGTAAATAATCAGAAAGGTCCATGGACTACTGGTATTTGCTTCCATTAATACTCTGTAATACAACTAAGTTTATATCTTTAACAATAATTCACAGATGAATGTGCTACCCTTAACTAGATTTAATTGAAGAATGTTATAAAATCAACTTCACTTATCAAAATATCAAATGTTAACAGACGAGAAATTTACAAAAATATTGGTAATCTGTTATATATACTTTAAGCCCATACTTATTTCTCCTTGTGTGTGACATGACATAAAATTATACAAAAACAAATTATACAAATAATGTTAAAAATAATTGGAGTACCCTTTGAAAGTTTAATCTCTTTTGGATAGGTTTTCTATAAGAAAATCAAGGACAAGAACAAATAACTTCATAAACCACCATAAAACATTAAAGTGCCTAGAACGTAGGAAAGTAGTTCCCATTTCAAAGTGGACAAAGTAATGTACATAGAGAAATGTACACTAGCCAAGGGATGACAGTATTTGGGTGGCCAATTTGCTTCCCACCACAACCTTGACCCCCAGTCAACTCAACTGGAAATCTGTGACCTTGCAATTGCAGAGCCAGCACTACCTACAACAAATCCAGACCGTAAAAACAAGAACTAAAAAACAGATACCAAACTTTATACAACGGCTTCAATTTCTAACAATGAGGATTCATACATTTGCAACTGAAAACTTTGTTGCAGGGCACCTATGATGCCAAACATCTCATTATTAGGATTAAAGTAATAAACAGTAAACAGCTAAATTCATAACAAAAGACCAGGAAATACTTCAATATGACTTCAAGTGGATGATTGCCAAGCATGTGACCTCAAAAAATTCAAGTTATGTATAACACTTGTTTTCTCTGCATTGAATATTCCTCATTTCATAAATCTTAAGAGGAAAATACATATATATTTACACTACACTTGCCATAATAGTGAAATCCAGAAGCTATGTGCTAGCTTTTCCAATGAAGTATTGGAATACAGTACAAAATACTGTACATGTAATAATCTACTTCACCCAAATTCGTGTTATGGCACATTGGGGAAAATAACTGATAAGAGGGACTAAGTAATTAATTTATTCTATTTCAGCATTTAATTGTGATATGACCAAATCAATAATGAAACCACCCTATAATAGGCTGAAGTAACGATTATATAAAAATATTAAAGTACAATTCCTCATACATATACAATTATATGCATGTATCTCGTATGCATAATCTATCCACTTTTTTGGCAATATGGAAGCAGTCACAGCTTTATCTTGCCAGAATATACTCGTAGGTTTGTTGGCCTTTCCTCAAGTGCCACAGGTTGCAGGGGCAATGACACTGCACCACTAACAGGTGGGACCATATTGTAAGTCACGTTATAGATCAAAGTTACACGTGGATGTGGGTAGAACAGCCATTACAAGAAAAAAACCCTAGTGATTGTTTTTAAAACATCTCAAAAATGTTCACCTGGTCTAACTTTTCCCTTGCTATTAAAATAGTAAGAAATGAATTTTTTTATCCTTAAGCAAAATTCTAAACTTGGGAAAATCAACTGAACATGTAACCAACTCTCAACCATTTACCAAACGGCAAGATATCAAAACCTCAAAATAAATTCTCGCAAAAGTTCCCTATAAAACACCACAACTCATCAGCAAAAACAGAAGACGGAGAACAAGGAAAAAATCCTTAAAACTAAAGAAATCACACGCTAGAAAGGAGAAACCAGATAAAACATTAGTAAATATAAAAAAACACGAGAAAAAGACCGAAATTAAAATAGATACCGCAAAAAACCTTCCGTTACAAAAGCAGATTTCACTAAGTAATAAATAGCCTTCTCAAGCAACCTTATCTCTCCTGTTTAAAGTGTGTCTCTTCCAAACCCTAAAAAGAGTGTTTAACAAGAATTAAAAGTGTTGGGGTCGTTTGAGGGCAGTTCGTCACCAACCCACACCAACATTCCAACATTGCCGGGAAATTCACGCCCTTCGAGGTAATTATTTCAGAGCATTTCACAAATAAAGAACTTATTCTCGAATGAAACTGATGGAAAATACCCATTTTTCCCTCCCTGCCCCGAAATCTAATGGGGAAAAACGGGGGTAGGAAAATGAAAGTCGAAGTTCCGTACGTCAAAACCACGTTTTTCACCCGAAGTTGCACGTTGCAGGAAATGCAACCTAGGGAGCTAACCGATGGCTTGAACAAGGAAGCCGGCAGAGAGAGCTTCATCTTAAGAAGAGTGGACAGGCTTTTTTGCAATTTCAGTTTATCATGATCAACTTAGCAACAATGGCCGCTCCCACATGGGGGTGCGGGGGTAGGGGAAGGGGGGAGAGGGGGAGGGGAGGGAGGTTGACATACATATCTCACTTAAATCAATCTTTTAACCCCATCTTACGCCGCACCGAGGGCGATTTCCCTTCCTCGTCGCAAATTCCGACCCCAGGGGAGTCCAGGGAGACGCCCTGGACGCCACCTCGCGCCGATATTCGAAGCCGAAGAGAAATGTCACTCGGGGAGGCTTCAGTACACGGCGAGACCCTCAAAAAAACCTACTTCAAATTTCTTTTTCCTCCCATTTCTACCCTATTTCGGGGGTTGTGAGCCCTTTTGTTAACTTCCCCGGCAATGTTGCAGTGAAGGTCGCATGCACAAACCGAAAACCCAGATGCAATACTTACAAAAAATAAACAAAACTAAAGAAAGAAAACCTTTGCACGAGCTGCGGCTGAACAACGCGTGGAAATGTACGCTCGAACATCCGGGACCTCGAGACTCCCCGGCGGCCGAGAGTGGTCGATAACCCTTCCTGCTTTATTTCCCTTCGTTTTCGCCACTTTGGCTCTTTTATATGACGGTTTTGGAGTATTTTATAAGTTTTTGGAGGTTGGGTTCGGTGGTGGTATTGTGAAGTGTTGGTATTTTGTCCTTCGGGAGTTTTTTTTATTTCAGGGTGTTTTCGGCTCGGTTGTTCTTGCCTTGTTATGACTCATCGGCTATGTGGCGCGAGATTCAAAGAAAAGATTTTCTTCCGTAAAATTCAATTAGTCATTCTTGCATGAATATTATACTCTTTTGTTTCAGTGTAGATTGTAATTTATTTCGTCTCTCATTTCTCTCATTGATCTATTTTAACTCTAGAGGTGCCAAGCAGGATGAAAAAAACGAATTTATTCATGATGAAAATCGAAATATCACATTCCTAATCAATTGAAATGAAACAATGATCGTATTAAATAAACAAAAAATGGCATGTTTTCTCTGGTTATTATTTCCATTCACTGCAGCTGATTTTCTGCAACACAAATCAGAAAATGCATGTGAATATCGGTATGCAGTATATATATGTCCACGTGTAGATACATATTGATGATAATAAAGGTGCATATATATATATATATATATATATATATATATATATATATATATATATATATATATATATATATGTGTGTATCTTATGTGTGTGTGTGTGTTTGTGTGTGTGTGCGTGTATTTGTGTGTGCGTGTGTGTGCGTTCGTGAGTGTGAGCGTGTGTGTGTGTGTGTGTGTGTGTGTGTGTGTGTGTGTGTGTATGTATGTATGTATGTATGTATGTGTGTGTGTGTGTGTGTGTGTGTGTGTGTGTGTGTGTATGTGTGTGGGCGCGTGCGTTTGTGCCCGATTTCATGAATCTATATGCTCATTCATTTAAATAAACTTGTAACATTAGCTTAATTCATATTGTTTAATTATTGCTTATAATTTATTTGCAATGAAGCAGTTAACCTGGCGATTGCATCATACAGTGAAAGCATCCACAACGTGACCCACCGACTTGTGCTCTACACGAGTATAAATATCGATTCTCTCTCTCTCTCTCTCTCTCTCTCTCTCTCTCTCTCTCTCTCTCTCTCTCTCTCTCTCTCTCTCTCTCTCTCTCTCTCTCTCTCTCTCTCTCCCTATCTATCTATCTATCTCATCTCTCTTCTCTTCTCATTCTTTCTCCCTTTCTTTTTCTTTCTTTCTTTCCTTCTCTCTCTCTCTCTTTCTTTCTCCCTTTCTCTTTCTTTCTTTCTTTCCTTCTCTCTCTCTCTCTCTCTCTCTCTCTCTCTCTCTCTCTCTCTCTCTCTCTCTCTCTCTCTCTCTCTCTCTCTCTCTCTCTCTCTCTCTCTCTCTCGTTTTTATATAATTTCATCAGCCTATATACTTAATCATTTTTCCATCTAGCTATCTATCAGTATAGCTATACATCAGAGGATTTTGTGTGTGTGTGTGTGTGTGTGTGTATGTGTGTGTGTGTGTGTGTGGGTGGGTGTGTGAAGGTGTGTTTGTGCGTGAGCGAGAGAGAGAGAGAGAGAGAGAGAGAGAGAGAGAGAGAGAGAGAGAGAGAGAGAGAGAGAGAGAGAGAGAGAGAGAGAGAGAGAGAGAGAGAGAGAGAGAGAGAGAGAGAGAGAGAGAGAGAGAGGGAGAGTTAGAGAGAGAGAGAGAAACCCATGCATGCTTATTATTTAACTGCCCATTACATTATTAACCTCACTAATTAACCACTTGCATACCTAACAAATCACCAGTCTGGCTCCACCCCCTCGGCTATGCAGTACACAAGTTACTCTCCTGAAAAATAATAGTAATGGTAATAAAAAATATTATCATAGTTAGAATTGTTATGATTATGATTAGAATTAGAATTATCAGAATGATGATAATGATAAGAATTGTGATAATTATGATAATGATAAGAAGAATTATGATAATATTAGTGGTAAGAATGATGTGGTAAAAATGATGGACATAAATAGGATGAGGATGATAATGATAATTATAAAGAAAGCAATGATGATACTAATAATGATAGTGATAAGAATGATAATGATAATGAGACTACTGACAATGATGATAATGACTAATGCCGATAATGATGATGATGATAACTACGAGATAATAATATTGATGAGAAAATAATACCCCATGAAATAAAGACACTGATAATAATAATGATCATCCCGATAACAATAACAAAAACAAAAACCCACAGCATCAATCCCATAACAATCCCATAATCCCAAAATAAAAAATAAAAAAATTCAGAAAATCCCTCTACTTTCTTATTTCAAAAGCCCGGGAAAAGAAAAACAAAAGACAAAAGACATCCGCCAGTCTCAACATGGTGCATCCGATTCTGCGCAGGAGAGTTCAGAATGACGTATTTCCCGCAGTGGGTTCACAGCTATAGTTTGGTGACGTCATTGTGGCACTGCGTAATACACGAGGGTTTGGTGAGGAGACAAAGAGAGTGAGGGAGAAAGAGAGGTAAGAGGTAGGGAAGAGGGTAAAGAGAGTGAGAGATAGATAGAGAGAGAGAGGGGGTTGGGGGAGGGGGGAGGAGGGGAGAGAGGGAGAGGAAGGGTTAATAAGGGGTGACGAAGGGACTTACACCCGTCGGGAGGACAGTAGGAGGAGCGGGGGAGAAGGGGTGACCGTAAAGGGGAGGGTGGTGGGTGTGGGGTGGGAGATAGAGAGCGAAGAAAGAGAGGGGGATAGAAACAAGTGGAAAGAAAGGAGGGAGAGACAGAATAGAAAGAGATAGAGATAGATAGATAGATAGAGAGAGAGAGCAAGACTCGTAACTAAATCCTATCTAACCTCTGGGGTTACCTTCCCTCATGCGCAAATCCTCTTTGAGTCTGACCTTTCTTAACCTCGCTTTGAAAGACCTGAAAGAGGCACGAACTCCTTTTAATTACCATGGATTTTGAAAAAAGTTCCAGACTATTCAGAGACAGAGAGAGAGAGAGAGAGAGAGAGAGAGAGAGAGAGAGAGAGAGAGAGAGCTCTTCAACACACTGATAAGATCACAGATAAGAGATAAAAAGGCATATCAAATTAATAAAGTTTATATTGGAAGCAATGTCAAAGCGCTTTTCCCTGAAAACAAAATTACCCACCAAGTTTCCGTATTATAACGAAAAGATGAAATGACAACAACATAAAAAGGGCCATTTCTCCAACAATCAATTATATCCACAGACATTGTTTGTGCATTAATAAACGAGCTAAATACACCTTCAAATAGCTGAGATTCGAACAAGTTAGACTTCTGTCGTATACTCGAGTCTGACCTAATTAACATATACCTGACGTATATAACGGAGACACAACACAACCGTATAATACAGACCGGAAGACGTGTGTCATCTTTGTGGTTAATGTATACAATCCTCCCAAGTAGATAGCACTTGTTTTTCTTCGTTATTTACTCTCACACTTATGTAAATCGTTTACCAATCAAACTATATTTTTAAAAAATCCAACCATAATTCAAACAGAACCACAGAAAACCTCAAAGAATTCTTGAAGTCAACGGATAAGATAGCAGTGAGTGAGTGAACGCGGCGCATTTCGGGGAATTTTTGCGTTCTTGATGGCGGATGGACCGAGGGAGCGTGGGAAATACGGGACCTTCCGGATATCTTACAAGAACGAGCTGATAAGGAAGGACGGGAGGGGAGGGAGGGGAGGGAGGGGGAAGGGGAAGAGAGATAAATGAAATGATTGAGAACACGGGGGAGGGTGGGGTGGTACTAACAGGCAAATTAGTTTGATAGCCTGATAAGTAAATTGTTATACTGTTTGTATACTGTATATAGAAATGCAGGCAGATAGATATTGTAGATAATCAATAAACACACACACATACACACACACACACAAAC
>BOPN01000797.1:369332-371832 GCA_017312705.2 Penaeus japonicus
AATCAACCTCATGCTACTTTTTTTTTCTACAGTTATACTTAAGAATTTGTCCCACTAGTTATTACTAGCTATCACAGCTATATGAAAAGAATATCATCCTCCATAATCACATCTTATTCTTCACATTTCATTTCAATACAATTGATTTTTCTTTTAAATGACAAAAAAATAAAATACCTTACTCTCTACCTTATAATCCATCACTATAAAGACAACTTTCTTTTGTATTTTATTACTAAGATGGCGATTGCTCGTTTTCATCTTCTTCTTTCCCTCTCTTCCAAATGCAAACCATGTTGTTTGATGTGACAGAGACAATGTGGCGGCCATTGGCTGAAACGGCACACTTATCCACTACGATGTCATACGTGTCTAGGCGAAGCTTTCTGGCTTTCTCCACCTGTTTGGGAAATAAAATATTTTGTGAAAATATGGGGATATGTAGACACACCCTAATACTGTGTTGAAATGATGCATACTATGATTACAAATACAGTAAATCATACAATTAAGATTACAGTATAAAAAAATCTACTGTCATTTCAAAGCTTATACTACTCAGCATGCAGACAACAATGAAAATAAATGACATGAAAAGCACAAAAGCTGCGAAAATCTTGTAACCTTAGTGAGACTATATCTATTTCTACAATCACTTTGAAGAAAATAAATAAAGAGATGATGCAAACAGCACACCAACAGCAACTCCTATTCATTTACATTTACATACACACCACAATAATGGCTCTTATCTTATCCCCTTTACAATTTATTAAGCACTTCCGACATACAGTTATCTATGACCGTAACAGTAATACTTAAATCAAAAGAAACTACAACGTTTATACTCCCGAGGATAATACAAACACACACATCTGAGCAATTCACTGTCGCTACCACCAAACTCACCTCTGCATCCTCCAGTTCTGGCCAGTCGAGAAGAGCGACTGGTTCAACTGCTTCTACTGGAGACCCTCCTGTAATAGGGCTGGAAACACTGCCCGTGACATACTTTGCTAGGTCGTATACCCAGAGCGTGCCCTTGTCGTCACCACATACCAGGATGCATGACACTGAATTTAATGGGGAAAAAAAAAATCTAATTCATTTACTGTTTCACATTAAAGTAAAACTAAGCCAATATTAAACCAATCAAATTAATACAAAACTAAAAAAATAAAATGGATTCCCCTGCCATCTCCAATGGAGATATAAGAACTAAAAAGAACTTAAAATATTAAGCCAGATCTTTCTCTGGCAAACAATGTTTTGCCTCATTGAATAGTTTAGTACCTGGCAACTCATTAATTGATGAATTTGTTCTTCTAGGCAGTAAAGGGTTAAGGACAAGAGCCAACTTACCTGTATCAACACCCATATTCATGTAGTAGTTATCTGTGTCACTCCACTTCAGCTTCAACATCATGTCATTTGATACAACTGTTTCAAAGGTATTTGCAGCCCTGGAAAAAAAGAAAGTTATATAAATCAATAATAAGAAACATAGATAACAAAATATAAAAGTGTACACAACCTACTTCCTTTTCAAACATATTACCGTATTACTTCATAACGTTACTGACAAAATTTTGAAATTTCAACATAATTATAAATATTCCTACAAAACAATGACATTCCTAAATACCCTTATTGCATTCCTGCAAAACAAAATGCTACTGCAAGATCATATCATCATATCCAACCACAACAGTAATACTCATATATAATCCTATTCCACCCTTACAAAAAAAATATAAATGAATATATTTCCAAAACATTCTAGTTCACCCCCGTAAAGCTTAACCCTAGTAGCATTTTCTAACCATAAAGGTACATTTATCATTTTCTAACTGAACACGTCATACTTGGCCTCCGTCCTGTGCTTCAAGGTCTCGGCCAGGGAGAAGATGTATATCTGGCCGTGGAGAGCGCACTTGGCCGCCAGGAGGTCGTCGCGCACCATGCACACCGAGTCGAGGACTGAGCCATTCCCGTCCACCTCTGGCAGCATAAATTCTGTGCGTTCCAATCTGGAAGATTATTTATGATCAGAATGAGAAGATGGAATTTGCCTGATTAGAAGAGGAAGAAAGAAATTATATCAACTTTTCTGAAATACTGTACAGCTGATAAAATTGAATGAAATTGATTGAAATCCTATAGCCTGGTTTTCATGCTTTTTTTTAGGTGAAAATGGGTTACAGTGAGCGAAGCAATTGATTCCCTAATGTCTGGTATGTTTCCTTCCTCCACATCCACCATCTTCCCTCCCCGCATGACCTATATTGGCTGGTAATGAGTGATGAAAGGTTATGTTGGTGATAACAATTTTTTGGTGTTTGACTGAGCAATGATATAACTGCTATTTTAGCATTCAGCCAGTCATCACTAACCTCTCGAGTAAATATCAATCTAGAACACTATCTTTGGCTCTTGGTTTAAATATGAAAAAAAAAGACATTTATTGCCTTTATACCATTTACATATATACATGTATTTG
>BOPN01000797.1:376832-379332 GCA_017312705.2 Penaeus japonicus
TATATATATATATAAATGTGGGTTAAGAGAAAGAAAATACTCTATACCTAAATTAATAAGACTTGATAATTATAAACAATACAAAGGTAAAGAAAAGAAGAACCAGGATAATCAAAAGAAATATTTCTTGAATCTAAACACAGGAAAAACATACAAAGATCCTTCAGCTACACAAAATCATTGGTAATGAGTAACTAAATAAAATTAAAAGAGTAAAAAAAATAATGAAAGACAATCCAGGACAACCTATTAGTTTCAAGACCCAAGTAACACCTTTACACAATCCTTTTCCTCCCATCCCATCTCCTTTCCCTCCCAGCCCATCTCCTTTTCCTCCCAGCCCATCTCCTTTTCCTCCCAGCCCATCTCCTTTTCCTCCCAGCCCATCTCCTTTCCCTCCCAGCCCATCTCCTTTTCCTCCCAGCCCATCTCCTTTTCCTCCCAGCCCATCTCCTTTCCCTCCCAGCCCATCTCCTTTTCCTCCCATCCCATCTCCTTTTCCTCCCAGCCCATCTCCTTTTCCTCCCAGCCCATCTCCTTTCCCTCCCAGCCCATCTCCTTTTCCTTCCAACCTATCTCCTTTTCCTCCCAACCCATCTCCTTTTCCTCCCATCCCATCTCCTTTTCCTCCCAGCCCATCTCCTTTCCCTCCCAGCCCATCTCCTTTTCCTCCCAGCCCATCTCCTTTTCCTCCCAGCCCATCTCCTTTTCCTCCCAGCCCATCTCCTTTTCCTCCCAGCCCATCTCCTTTTCCTCCCAGCCCATCTCCTTTTCCTCCCAGCCCATCTCCTTTTCCTACCAGCCCATCTCCTTTTCCTACCAGCCCATCTCCTTTTCCTCCCAGCCCATCTCCTTTTCCTCCCAGCCCATCTCCTTTTCCTCCCAGCCCATCTCCTTTTCCTACCAGCCCATCTCCTTTTCTGTCCATCCTATTTCTCAGTTCTTCCACCCTATAACCTTGCAACAATGCGCTATAATTGCTACCGACGGTGGACCGGGATACTCACTCGACCTCCTGCTTTCACTCTTTTGGTGGCCGGTCCCCCCTCTCTCTGACTCAGCTTCTCCTCCGTCATTGTGTTGGCTGGCGCTGGTTACTGCAAGTTCAAGAATTATTAAAGGATGATATTGATGGCAATGACACATAACGATACCAATATCATTGGGTGGTTTCCATATTAATCAACAAGAGTCATTTATTAGATTTACATCTCAATGTATGTTTGTCGAGCACACACTTTCCTGTTATGGGAAACATATCTTATTATCTAAAAAATAATGGCAATGATACACATGAGTTATTGGTGATGATTTCCTGAATGCTTCATGACTGAATATCTTTGTATTTCAGATATGTTCAGACATGAATTGATATGCACTGATATGTATAGAGAAAAAGTGAGTATACAAGAAATGTTCCCACAAAACATTACAAATCATTTCATGTCATGCAACGCTCAGCCTTTCAAGAAATATCTGTATGTATCCCTCATGCTTGGAGTTCTTCTTTAAATTAATAATCCCATTGATATGCCACTGACAAATGAGTAACTACTGTCAACTGTTCCTCTGGTGCGCTGACATAGGGCCAATATAACTCAAACAAATATATTCTGGCAAGGTAGAACTTCATACTTGTTTAAGCATAAATCAGCATGATGGTCTACAAACTCTATATATCTATTACCAGTGCCAAAGGGCCTATTGGTAATGAATACTTTTTTAATCAATTTGAGTGTATTGCACCCATTTAACTTCTGTTTGTGCCTTTATCTTTCACTTCTGCATATAAATTTAGGCTTATGTATCAGCAAGTGTCATCTCAGTCCCTTTGCAAAAATATGATTGATTTTGGATTATATTTGCCCGGTCCATAACCCTTCCACAATGGGCATTTTCCCAAAGGCTGATCACTTTCACATTTCATCTTCCTGGTTATTAAAATTACAAGCCATTTATTCCTTCAGTTAGGATGTCCCCTTTTTCCAAAACCTAATTTGTATCACTTATCTAATATCCTGCTAATCAATATTCTATATATAGAATCTTAAGAAATTAATAAAAAAAAGATGTAGCTCCCCTCTGAGGGCTTAATTACTGACAGATCAATCAGATCAATCGTGCAAGTCCTATACTATGTAATAACCCTCCTAATACGGCCCATAAAACTAAAGAACACCAAAGAAGAAAAAAAATCCTCTAAATTTCAAACGAAAGTGATAACTCATACACACTCAAAAAATACACTTAAAACTTTTCTAATCATAGGATTTCTTCCCATCAGGTCCTCAGGTAATAAAGATTTCTTAGCTAATGAGAAAACAGGAAATTATAATACATTTCTTCATTTCCTTGCCTAATGAAAGTCTTAGCACTATCAATAAGATAAATATGGATAGAAAACACATAAACATTCACATACAATAATTACAATAATTAAATATGTGGCGTGTAAAACTAAAAAGATTACACTATCACATGAAAGATTATATTCATTCGC
>BOPN01000798.1:72500-77500 GCA_017312705.2 Penaeus japonicus
TCACCATCATTATCATTATTTCAATGATCATTATTGCTATTATTATCATAATCAATATAATTATTCTTATTATTACTATTGTTATTACCTCAATCATTATTGTTGTTTTATTATCATTGTTTGTTATTATAATCAGTATTATATTTATTATTTATCATAAATATTATTATGATTACTTTCATCATTATCATTGTTATACTATCATTAATTTCACCATCATTATCGTCATTATTGTTATCATTATCATGATTATTATGATTGTTATTATCATCACTATAATGATTATCAAAATCATTATTGTTGTTGTTATTGCCATTATTATCAACCTTATTAATTATATATTATCGTTATTGGTATTATTATCATCATTAATTATCAATATTAATCATCAATTAATTATCATCACTTTCATCATAAGGTGTTACTGCTATAATTTCCATAATTATCATCGCTATTACTATTTCTACTACCACAACTATCAAAGCTACTAATATAATTGTGGCATAATCATCATCATAATCATCACTATCACCATAATCATCATTATCATCATCACCACTATCATCATCATCACCATCATCATTATCATAATCATCACTATCACCATAATCATCATCATCACTATCATCATCATTATCACCATCATAATCACATCACTATCATCATCACCATCCCTATCATCATCAAACCATTAATCCAATATCATCATCATAATTATCCCCACCTCTACCACAATCACTATTATGAGATCAGCACCATGGCCATCATAGTTAAGACCCAAATTTATGGCCACAGTGGACATAAACAAAGCTAACAAGCTGTCTCTTTCATCATATCATTATCAATGTTTAATTAACATCCAACTCGACGTTGTTATTAAGTCAACAAAAGTTAACGCTCTGTCATCAGTCAGATTGAATATATTTAGTTTAAGTGGTCGGAGGTGGATGGTTTTGTTTATAGTGTAATGACGTCATTATTATCAGGTTTATTTGCATTGCTTCTGATAAGAATGGCAGGTAAGTGAGTGTGAGTGTGAGTGTGAGTGTGAGTGTGAGTGTGAGTGTGAGTGTGAGTGTGAGTGTGAGTGTGAGTGTGAGTGTGAGTGTGAGTGTGAGTGTGAGTGTGAGTGTGAGTGTGAGTGTGCGTGTGCGTGTGCGTGTGCGTGTGCGTGTGCGTGTGCGTGTGCGTGTGCGTGTGCGTGTGCGTGTGCGTGTGCGTGTGCGTGTGCGTGTGCGTGTGCGTGTGCGTGTGCCACAGATACGGAGAGGGAGAAAGATAAAGAAAGAACTAAGAACAGAATACGCGTACACGTGTATGTACAAGTCCATGTACGTACATGTTTAAAACGGATGCGCGTGTAAGTCCGTATGTACGTGAGTGTGCAACCAACATTGTGTGTGTCCACGCTGGCGTTCGTGCGTCCGTGCGTTTGCCATCAGATATGCATATATCGAATAATATAAAACCTTTTGCCTCGTTGCATAAATAGTTACATAATGAATCATGTCTGAACTCAAATTATACCCTATCAAAACCTCAAATATATTAAGGCAATGAATTATGTAAATGTATATATTCATATTTAAATTAAAGTTAGCTTGAGCGGCCGGTCTCAATGTGCGATGATGACTATTCATGCAAGAAGGGAAGACCCCGATGCCATTGCAGGTTGCAAGCTTTCTCCTTGCAACTGCAGTGGAAAGAGATAGAGGGACTTCTTGATTTTTCTGAGGAAACTTTTTTATTTGAGGGGGGGGGGGCACATGATGGGGAAGAGGGGGTGTAGGGGGGAGGAGAAGGCGGGGGGAGGGGAGAGGGGGATGAGGGGAAGGGGAGAGAGCACGAGGGTGGAGGAGAAGGCTGGGGGGAAGGGGGGAGAGATGGGGGGAGGGGATAGGGAGGGAAGGGGGAAAGGGGGGGAGAAAGAGGGCAAAGGGGAGTGGTGGTAGTTAAAGGGGGGGGGGCGGGTAGAGGGTAACTCGGGTAGGAGGGATATAATATATGGCTATCTATGTTTGTTATCAACGCTGTTAGGTATAATGAGAGAGAGAGAGAGAACGATAGAACGAAAAAGAGAGAGAAAGGTTAAAGGAGAGAGAGAGACGCAAAGATAACTGAGAGAGAAAGAAAGATAAGAGAGAGAGAGAAAAGATAAAGGTGAGAGAGAAAAAGAAGAGAGAGAGACAAAAAGAAAGATAAAAGAGAAAGAGACAAAAAGAAAGATAAAGAAGAGAGAGAGGGAGAAAGATGGAAAGAAGAGAGCGTGAGAGAGAGAACGAAATAGGAGAAAGAAGATAGCATAGGTCTGCTGTTACACCTATTATCCAACGGAAAAAAGTAGAACAAAAGGAAAGAAAAAAATAAAGAGAAGAAAAAAATATAAAAATTTAGATAATGTTATAATTGTGGCTGTGTTTTATTTCGTCATTCCACTCATGTGCCTTCTTATCCTTAATCATTTTTCATCTTTTTATCTATGTATCATCTATATTTCAAAGTAAAGTCAAAGCAGCCTATATATTACCCGTGTGTCTTAGTGTCGTGTATCGGTGATAAACGGAGTTTGTTTCTTAGAAGGTCAGGTTTCTCGTAGTTTCTACGTAACCACGATGGAAAAGAAGGAAGAAAAGTAGAAAGAGATAAAAAAGAAAAGATGAGGACGAGGAAGAGAGAGAGAGAAAGAAGAGAAAGAGATAGAGAGAGAGAAAGATAGATAGATAGAGAGAGAGAAAGATAGATAGATAGAGAGAGAGAGGTTGAGAAAGAAAGATATAGAGAGAAAGGTTGAGAAAGAGAGATATAGAGAGAAAGGTTGAGAAAGAGAGAGAGAAAGGTTGAGAAAGAGAGAGAGAGAAAGAGAACAACAGAAAGAGAGAGAGAGACAAAGAAACAACCAGCCATACAGAGAGCCACAAAAGAAAAAAAAGAAAAAGAAAACGAAAAACAAGGAGGAAGAGGGAGATTCCAAGAAGGCTGCGGTCTCGCGTGTCAAAACTCCTTCAATGGCAGGACACCCGAGGCAAGGAGGAAGAAGGACTCTCAAGGAACGCTGCAGGTCTCTCTCTCTCTCTCTTTCCTCTCTATTTCTCTCTTTCTCTCAGTCTCTTTCTCCTTCCTTTCAATTCTCTATTTCTCTCTCTCTCTCTTTCCTCTCTTTCGCTCTCTCTCTCTCTCTCTCAATCTGTCTCTTATTCCTTCCTTTCAATTCTCTATTTCTCTCTCTGTCTCTCTCTCCTCTCTATCTATCTTTTTTTTCTCTCTTTCTTCCTCGCTCTCTTTCTCTCTATCTTTTTCTTTCTCTCCTTCTCCCCTCCCCCTCCCTCTCTTTCTCTCTCTCAATCTCTTTCTCCTTCCTTTCAATTCTCTTTCTCTCTATGTCTCCCCCCCCCCTCCCCCGGTGTCTTGACCGCCGTGTTGATCCTCCTTCCAAGAGGGAAGGACGCCGAAGGGAATCTTAGAGGAATTCTCGAAGGATTCGGAGAAGGTTCAGTTGGAGTCCTAACTGGTTTTGCTTCTGGTTAAACGAAATAAATGGATATATATATATTTTTTATTTATATTTTTATCTATTTATTTATCTATTTATTCATTTATTTATTTTTGGTGTGTTTCATTTTGATGATATATTGCTTTTTTTTGTGATAATTTTAAGTATTAATATGGATAATTGCTTGGAGGCCAGATTGAGATACATTGATTTACATTTTTGTTTTACCTCTGTTGAATTAACGTTTATTTCTTTTTTTCTTTCTTTCTTTTTCTTCTTTTTTACTTCTAAGTTACTCTGTAACCGAAAACTTGTGTGGTAAATAAGCTACCTTAAATATGATTAAATGTTATATAAACGCTGTATTCATTTTCTTCAATAATTTGTTGGTTCTTTTAATTTGCAGTATTCACTTATTTTTCACTTATTATGTTGGTACTCTTATGTGTAGTATCTATTAATTGGCGTTTTATATCATTTTATTCGATTTATTAATGTTTGCATGATCTATTAAATGGTTCCAAATAATGATGATTATTATCTGATCACATTAATCATATGTACTTTACACCTTCCGCAGTAAAGGCGTTGAATACATTAATATAACATAAAAATCACAGCACGGTCTATATACGATCTAAAAAGAAAAAAAAAAAAAAAAAAATCGCTATGACTCACACAGAACATGCACATATCATGAAAGGTATTCTATTTGAGTCTAATATATTTTCATTCAAAGTTCAAGAACCACGTTTCATATACATATATGCATTCACCATCATCCTAATATGCATTAAGTAAATACCAACTGACGTTAAAAAAGAAAGAAAGAAAAAAAAAACAGTAACAAAGACTCATGCATTAAAGAAAAAAGAAAAAAAAAAAATTGCGGTAGGCTGCGGTAAAAGCTGCGGTAGCATTTGCGGCGGCCTTGCGGTGGCTACTAAAAGCCTTTCCGTGGTGTCTTGCGGCAACATTTAGGGACAGAAGTAGTGTTAATGTCTGTGAAAGGCACATTGCAATATCAGTCAGCTGTAGGTCCGTATTTGCAGTATCTAATTATGGGTTAGGGATGTAGGTATATGTTTATCTTCTGTCTATTTATTGATGTGTGTGTGTTAAAAGAGAGAGAGAGATGGAGGATAAAAGAGAGAAAAAAAAGATAGATAGAGAGGGGGAGCGAGGAAGAAAGAGAGAAAAAGATAGAGAGAGAGAGAGAGGAAGAAAGAGAGAAAAAGATAGAGAGAGAGAGAGAGGAAGAAAGAGAGAAAGAAAAAGATGGAGGGAGAGATAGAGAGAAGGAAAAATATAGATAGAGAGGAGAGAGAGAGAGAGAATAGTTACATATCAGGGAAACCTAGCACACCGATCTAGAAATCCATCTCCCCCTCCCCCCTAACCCCCCCCCCCCCCCCCTACACACACATACCCTCGAATCCTCTCTGTAACAAAAACCAAGGATCCTCGACAGCCAAAAGGAACCCGCCGAGTCCTAAGGTCCTCGGCGTGG
>BOPN01000798.1:97500-100000 GCA_017312705.2 Penaeus japonicus
TATCTTCTATGGAAAGGGAGCGGAGGCACTGTATCTTCTAAGGAAAGGGAGCGGAGGCACTGTATCTTCTAAGGCCAGGGAGCGGAGGCACTGTATCTTCCTTTGAAAGGGAGCGGAGGCACTGTATCTTCCGTGGCCAGGGAGCGGAGGCACTGTATCTTCCTTTGAAAGGGAGCGGAGGCACTGTATCTTCCGTGGCCAGGGAGCGGAGGCACTGTATCTTCCGTGGCCAGGGAGCGGAGGCACTGTATCTTCTAAGGAAAGGGAGCGGAGGCACTGTATCTTCTGTGGCCAGGGAGCGGAGGCACTGTATCTTCTAAGGAAAGGGAGCGGAGGCACTGTATCTTCTGTGGCCAGGGAGCGGAGGCACTGTATCTTCTGTGTGGCCAGGGGAGCGGAGGCACTGTATCTTCCATGGCCAGGGAGCGGAGGCACTGTATCTCTGTACAAAGGAGCGGAGGCACTGTATCTTCTAAGGCCAAGGGAGCGAAGGCACTGTATCTTCTATGGCCAAGGGAGCGGAGGCACTGTATCTTCTGTGGCCAGGGAGCGGAGGCACTGTATCTTCTCTGGCCAGGGAGCGGAGGCACTGTATCTTCTGTGGCCAGGGAGCGGAGGCACTGTATCTTCTGTGGCCAGGGAGCGGAGGCACTGTATCTTCTGTGGCCAGGGAGCGGAGGCACTGTATCTTCTGTGGCCAGGGAGCGGAGGCACTGTATCTTCTGTGGCCAAAGGAGCGGAGGCACTGTATCTTCTAAGGCCAGGGAGCGGAGGCACTGTATCTTCTGTGGCCAGGGAGCGGAGGCACTGTATCTTCTGTGGCCAGGGAGCGGAGGCACTGTATCTTCTGTGGCCAGGGAGCGGAGGCACTGTATCTTCCGTTGAAAGGGAGCGGAGGCACTGTATCTTCTGTGGCCAGGGAGCGGAGGCACTGTATCTTCTCTGGCCAGGGAGCGGAGGCACTGTATCTTCTCTGGCCAGGGAGCGGAGGCACTGTATCTTCTGTGGCCAGGGAGCGGAGGCACTGTATCTTCTGTGGCCAAGGGAGCGGAGGCACTGTATCTTCTAAGGCCAGGGAGCGGAGGCACTGTATCTTCTGTGGCCAGGGAGCGGAGGCACTGTATCTTCTCTGGCCAGGGAGCGGAGGCACTGTATCTTCTCTGGCCAGGGAGCGGAGGCACTGTATCATTTGTAGCTCCTTCCTTCCCTCCGTGGCCAGAGAGTGCATACCCCTGGCCCCACCCTTCCTCCCTCCCTCCCTCCCTCCCTCCCTCCGTGGTCAGAAGGTGCCCCTTGCCCGCTCCCCCCAATCCCTCCCTCCTTCCCTTCCTCCCCCCGCTCCTACCCTCCCTTCTTCACCCGCCCTCCCTCCCTCATCCCTCTCTCCCCCGGTCCCTCCCACCCTCCCTCTGCTCCCGCCCTCCTACCCACCCTCCATCCCTCCCTCCCTCCTCCCAATCCCTCCCTACCCACCCTCCCTCCCTCTCTCACCCGCTCCCTACCCACCCTCCATCTCCCACCCGCTTCCCCTCTTCCTCCCGTCCTCCTACCCACCCTCCCACCCTTCCCCCTCTCCCACCCTCCCTGACCCTCCCTCCCTCCTACCCACCCTCCCTCCCTCACCATCCTTCCCTCCCATCATCCCACCCTCCTCCCTCCTACCCACCCTCCCCCCGTTCCCACCCTCCCGTCCTCCCTCCTACCCACCCTCCCTCTCTCCCTCCTACCCACCCTCCCACCATCCCTCTCTCACCTGCTCCCGCCCTCCTACCCACCCTCCCCTCCTTCCCCCGCTCCCACCCTCCCCCCCGCTCCCACCCACCCTCCCGCCCTCCCTCCCCCCGCTCCCTCCTACCCACCCTCCCTCTCCCACCATCCCACCCTCCCCCCACTCCCTCCCACCCTCCCTCCCTCCCTCCGTCCGTGGCCACCTCACTGGAAAACCGGTAGCCGAATGGGCGTAGGCCGAGTCCCGCCGTAGCCCGGTTCCTCCCAGGCCACGTCTGAGGAGCCCCGCATATGCAGATGACTTCGCACGAGCCAATCGCAGGCATGGCGCCCGGATGCTCTCTCTCTCTCTCTCTCTCTTCTCTCTTTCTCGTTCGTTCTCGTTTTTTTTCTTTTTCGTTCTTTCTCACTCGTTCTCGCTCGTTCTTGCTCTCTCTCTTTCTCGTTCTCGCTCTTTCTTACTCTCTCTCTCTCTCTCTCTCGTTCTTTCTTATTCGCTCTCTCTTTCTCTCTCTCTTTCCTACTCGTTCTCTCTCTCTCTCTTCTCTCTCTTTCTCGTTCTTTTCTTATTGGCTCTCTCCCTCTTTCGTTATCGTTGTATCTTACTCTTTCTCCATCGTTCTCGCTCTTGCTCTTTCTCTCAACCTCCCTTCCTCCTTTCTCCTCTCTCTCTCTCTCTCTCTCTCTCTCTCTCTCTCTCTCTCTCTTTCTCTATGTCCGTAGGTGGGAGGCGGTCTCAACTGGGATGTGTGCGCATATGTGTCTGTATCTG
>BOPN01000798.1:107500-110000 GCA_017312705.2 Penaeus japonicus
CGAGTGGGTGACTTAAGTAAGAACTCGAGTGGGTGACTTGAGTAAGAGATCGAGTGGGTGACTTGAGTAAGAACTCGAGTGGGTGACTTTAGTAAGAGCTCAAGTGGGTGACTTGAGTAAGAGCTCGAGTGGGTGACTTGAGTAAGAACTCGAGTGGGTGACTTAAGTAAGAACTCGAGTGGGTGACTTGAGTAAGAGATCGAGTGGGTGACTTGAGTAAGAACTCGAGTGGGTGACTTGAGTAAGAACTCGAGTGGGTGACTTGAGTAAGAGCTCGAGTGGGTGACTTGAGTAAGAGCTCGAGTGGGTGACTTGAGTAAGAACTCGAGTGGGTGACTTGAGTAAGAGCTCGAGTGGGTGACTTGAGTAAGAACTCGAGTGGGTGACTTGAGTAAGAGCTCGAGTGGGCGACTTGAGTAGGAACTCGAGTGGGTGACTTGAGTAAGAGCTCGAGTGGGTGACTTGAGTAAGAGCTCGAGTGGGTGACTTGAAAGAACTCGAGTGGAGTGACTTGAGTAAGAGCTCGAGTGGGTAACTTGAGTAAGAACTCGAGTGGGTGACTTGAGTAAGAACTCGAGTGGGCGACTTGAGTAAGAGCTCGAGTGGGTGACCCTTCGACGTCACCGTGGATTAAACTCCGGTCCTGTTACCCTCGACGTAATATTTTTCCCCTCCGACGAAGGACGACAGCTGCGGATTAGCGTCTTTTAGGATTCGAGACTTAATCATCATCGTCTCGTCAGGATTAGGAAATGCTAAGCTCCCCTCGCGGGCGTTGGGGAGGGTGGGGGGTGGGGGTGGGTGAGGGTCTCGTTGCTTAGTTACTTTGGCTTAGGGAGGGGATAGGGGTGTGTGGAGGGGGGAAAGGGGGGTTGGGAGGTGGGTGATGTGTGGGGGTAGGGGGGAAGGAGGTGGGGTGTGTGTGGGGGTAGGGGGTAGGGAGGTGGGGGGCTGTGAGGGGCTTGGGAGTCGGGGAGAGGGGGAGAGGGTATAGGGGATGGGGGTGAGGGTAAGGTAAGGGGTATAGGGTAACTTGATAAACGTAGGGGAGAGGGAAGAAGGTAGACGGATGAGGGTATTAGGTAAGGGAAGAGGGTAGGAGGGTAGAGACTAAGGGAATAAGGAAAGAAAGATAAGGGGAGAATAAGAGAAAGTGACATGTGGGGGAGATAGGATGAAGGGAGGGAGAAGAAGGAAGGGGGAAGAATGGAGGGAGAAGAAGTGTGGGGAAAGATACGGATGAAGGTAAGAGGGGATATAAGAGTAAAAGGGATGAGGGGAAATAGGGAAAATAGGGCGGAGGAGGCAAACGGGAGAAAAAGAGATGTCAGAGTAAAAGAAAGAAAGGAGGAGAGGAGAAAAAGATAAGAGAGGTGGGGGAGAGAGTAAGGAAGACAAGAGAAGATAGGAAAGAAAAGAGAACAAGAGAAGGGGGGAAAGAAATTACAGAAGAGAGAAGAGGGTGGGAGAAGATAGAGGGGAGAGGAGAGATAAAGAAAGTGATTTTGAAGAAATAAGAAAATGATAATGCTGATGATAGTCATAATGATGATAATAGTCATAATGATAATGATAATTATAATGGTAACAATATCAATAATAATACTAACAACAATAACGATAATGAAAAGGATGAAAATAGATGAGAAATGAGGTTAATTAATACATAGGAAAAACATTTGGCAAAGATAAAACGATAGATAAGGAAGGTCTAAGAAAAATAAACAGGCACAGAAAAGAAGTTTAAAAGAGATACACAGAAGGATGAAAAGATAGAGAGATAGAGAGAAATATATGTATATATATGTATATAAATATATATATATATATATATATATATATATATATATATATATATATATATATATATAGAGAGAGAGAGAGAGAGAGAGAGAGAGAGAGAGAGAGAGAGAGAGCAAATTGATGAGAATAAAATGTTACACGTAAAAATCCTGTATCTGTTTTTTCTTTCTTTCTTTTCAACGATATCTCATATTTTTTAATGTTTTTCCCACACTTTTCCTCAAAGTCTTCTGGAATAGTTTCTTAACGTTTTTCTCATAAACCAACTCAATGTTTTCTGATTTTTTTTTATTATTGTTTTCTCACGTATTAACTCAATGTTTTCCTCATACATTCCCTCAACGTTTACTCACACATTTAGTTACACTTTTACTCAACGTTTTTATCAAACACTTCTTCCCTTTTTCTCTTTTTTTTCAACTTTTCTCACACATTTACTCAAAGTTTCCTCACAAATTTATTTAATGTTTTTATCGCACTTATTCATTTTATTTTTCACACATTTTTTTACTTTTCTCAAACATAAAAAAAAATACTGACATTTATTCAACGTTTTTTTTTTTTTTTCATCAGAAAAGAAAACAACATTTTACGACTTTCCTCAAACATTTTTTTCAACTTCCTCAAACATTTTTTCAACTTCCTCAAACATTTTTTAACTTTTCTCTAACATTTGTTCAACTTCCTCAAACATTTT
>BOPN01000798.1:117500-130000 GCA_017312705.2 Penaeus japonicus
GTTCCCTGATAACCATTATTCCCTTGTTGATCATAATTTGCAAGAACGAAACCGTCCCAGTTGCACATTTATTATCATGATTGATACGCCTAATTCGATAATTTGTACGGATTTTAATTACTAATCACAGAGGCTCCTTCGCTCATTCGTTCCGTATTACGGTGTCTGTCAACCGTAAAATAAAAACAGGAGGATTTGCAACCAATATAATGCAAAGAGCAATGGGTCCTGTCTCGTTGGTAATTACGTGTATCGAATTTTGATTAACCGCGCTGGCTTTTATACTCAAACAAAACATTTCACACTCTTAAGAAAGGGAGATCGTGTGTGGGTGGAGCTTCATAATTATCGTTTGTGATATTATCCTTATTATATCATTAATATCATTAGTTGTAGTTTTAGTGTGGATGTTGTGGCGCTCTGAGCACGCGGGGAAATGTATGACTGGTTTTAATTTTGGTCGTTATATTGTGGCTTTTGGATTGCTTGTGTGTGTTTCTGTGTGTTTGTGTTTGTGTGTGTGTCCCTGTGTATGTGTTTATGTGTGTGTGTGTTTGTTTGTGTGTGTTTGTGTGTGGTTGTTTGTGCGTGTCCCTGTGTGTCCCTTTGCGTGTTCGTGTGTATGTATGTGTCTGTGTGTGTGTATTTATGTGTGTGTATCCCTGTGTGTGTGTGTTTATGGGTGTGTGTTTAGGTGTGTTCGTGTGCCCCTGTGTGTGTGTTTATGTGTGTGTATCCCTGTGTGTGTGTGTGTTTATGTGTGTGTGTGTTTAGGTGTGTTCGTGTGCCCCTGTGTGTGTTTGTTTGTGCGTCCCTGTGTGTGTGTTTATGTGTATGTGTGTGTGTCCCTGTCTGTGTGCGTGTGCGTGTTTGTGTTTCTGTGTGTGTGTGTGTCCCTGTGTGTGTGTGTGCGTGTGCGTGTGTGTGTATCTGTGTATGAGTGTCCCTGTGTGTTTATGTGTATGTGTGTGTGTGTTTCCCTGTCCCTGTGTGCGTGTGTTTATGTGTGTGTGACTCGATCAGCATAGTCAAAAGCGCTCACGATCCTTATCTTGCAACCAAGGCAACCAGACTCACAACTGCATCATCATCAAAGTCTCCTCCATTTTGCAAGATAACCAGAAAAAGCTCATGCAAGAACAAGAAGCAGCAGAAGCAACATGGCCTTTTAACCCCTCCCCCCACACCCCAACACCCCCACATCCTGTCCCCCACCCACACCACACCCATCCACCCCCACACACCATCCCACACCCCACCCACACACCCCCACCACACACCCCATCCCCCACCACTCCATCCCATCCCCCCACCTACACCCCCACCCACCCACTCACCCCACCCAAACCCCATCCCCCCCCCAACACACCCCCACACCCCCACCCCCAACACACCCCCACACCCCTCCCCCTCCCTCTTCCCCCACAACCCCACCCAAACCCCCTCCATCCCCCACCCCCACTCCACCCCCACCCAACCCCCAATCCCTCAGACGAAAAGCATCTCAAAATATCTCTCCCTCTATCTACCTCCTTACCGTCCGTCCCTCACATCCCCCCGTGAGTGCTTCCTTGCTTCCTTGCTTGCTTACTTGCTTCCTTGCGTGTGACGTTATCCGAGATCTGAGATGCTGAGGTTTCTTGTACTCGGCTGATTGCGTGTCGTGAGTCCAGAGTGTGTCGTAAGAGAGTTAAGAGAGTGAGAGTTAAGAGAGAGTCTAGTCTCTTAACGGGAGGATAATTCTTCGCAGACACTAACGCACCCGAGTTGAGGTGATGACGCACTCTGATAGGTGTATATGTGGGGATGAAGAGGGAGGTGGGGGTTGGTGATGGTGGATGGGGGGGGGGGGTATGGGGGAGATAGANCTCTCTCTCTCTCTCTCTCTCTCTCCCCCGAAGCCTCTCCTTCATTACAGCGTCGTGGATCACTATTTAAGATAGCATCGATGTCTCTCACGGCGCTAGGAATCCGCGCACCATGACGCGGCGCGGTCTCGCTCGACGGCTTTATAAAGGGCCGAGTATTTATTTTTTTTTTTTTTTTTCTCTCTCTTTTTCTGTCTCTGCCTCTGTCTCTCTCTCTATCTATCTCTATCTCTTTTTCTCTCTCATTCTTTCTTTCTTTTTCTCTCTCTTTCTTTCTCTCTCTGTCTCTCTCTTTCTCTCTCTCCTCCCCCCTCTTTCTCTCTCTATCTATCTATCTATCCTTCAATCTGTCTCTCTCTCTTTCTCTCTCTCTCTTTCTCTCTTTTCTTCTTTTGGAGATTCTATGGGTTTGACGGTCTCTTTTTTTTGTTTGTTTGTTTTTTTGTCCTTCTGTGTGTGCTTATGTATGGTATAAATAGATATATAGATATACATACAGATATATATATATATATATATATATATATATAGATAGATAGATAGATAGATAGATAGATAGAGATATATGATAATTTAGGCAATTACATGAGCAGTGTATATATAATCATAGATTCACCACACTGTTCAGTATACCGACTATTATCCACGCATTCCTGACGCAGTGTAATATAAATATCTCAATATCCTACAGATTTCTTCACCCGTGTTTTTTTTTTTTTTTTTTTTTTTTTTTTTTTTTTTTTTTTTTTTGCGCCACTGACTTATGAAAATGAATCAGCCAGACCGGTGATAGATTATACCCTAAATAACCATTTTTACAGGCCCGGCATTATATTCAAATCTGACAATATTTGCATACAGAATATTTAAACTAAGACTAATTCTACTCTCCGACCGAGATAATGGTTGCAATCAAGACGTGCAATTTGTGTTCTGAATCTATATATAGTGAATCAATTATTTATTCATTAGAGTTGTAGGGTTCTCGCGGGAGTAGCGGGTGCAACTTTTTTCAACATGCTTTGTGGTGGCTTTAATTACTTCTCCGCTCGCCCCCTCTTCCTCTCTCTATCTCTTTCTTTCTCTCTCTATTTCTCCCTTTCTCTCTCTCTATGTATCTATGTATGTATCTATGTATGCATGTATCTATCTCTTTAGCTATCTATCTATCCATCCATCTATCTATTCGTTCATCCATCTATCTATCCATCCATCCATCTATCTATTCGTTCATCCATCTATCTATCCATCAATCTTTCTTTCTATCTGTCTATCTATCTATCTATCTATCTATTTATATATACATCCCTTCTTCTATATATCTCCATTTATTTCTCTCTCTCTCTCTTTATCTCTCTCTCTCTCCCTCCCTCCCTCCCTCCCTCTCTCTCTCTCCCTCCCTCCCTCCCTCCCTCCCTCCCTCCCTCCCTCCCTCCCTCCCTCCCTCCCCACTCCCTCCCTCCCTCCCTCCCTCCCTCTCTTTATCTTTCTCCCTGCCTCTCCTCTCCATACATTAATTCATATTTTTTTTTCTTCTTTTCTCCAGAACCGACCAGAAGAACCGCTCGAGCCCGTCATGAGGTCCGACGTCTGTCTGGAAGAAGAGAGGAGGAACTTGCTCTTACAGGGAAGGAAGAGGAGGAGAAACAGCTGTTGAGGAAGAGGAGGAAGATCAACAGCTTTTGAATTAGGAAGAGGAGGAGGAAGAGTAGGTGAAGGAAATAAAGAAAAAGATATAAGAAATTACTGGAGGAGGAAAGGAGAGGGAATAATATCTCTCTAGAAGCAAGAGAGAGAGAGAAAATAAAATTTGTTGTGGACGAAAAAGAGAAAAAGAAAATCTTGAAGGAGTTAAAGAGGAGAAAAAAAGAAAGAAAGAAAAAAAAAAGACTCTTGTAGAAGAAAAGGAAGATATACAGCCCCCGAAAGAGGGAAAGAGAGTAAAAACAGCAGAGTAAGAGGAAGAGAACATCTTTTGAAAAAGAAGACACATCTATTACAAATGGAAAATCAACCCTATCTTGATACAAGAGAAAATTAGATAATAATGCATTCATAAGTTAAGAAAGGATAAAGCAAGAGACCTGAAAAAAAACAAGAGAGCTGGAAAAAAAACAATAATAGCTTTAATTGCGTGTGCATAATGATATGCAAAGTGTTTGATGATTAAGAAAAATGATGATAATGGTTTAGCCAACAATCAAGGATTTCTTTCTCTCAATTATTTTAGACACGACACACGTGCAGAAAGAGAAAGAGAGAGAGAGAAAAAACAACAACTAACAGATGGAGCAAAGACTTCACACATATACATAAAGGACTAAAATAAATAAGAAAAAAAATGATAAAAAGAACCCAGAGAATATCAACCCACAAAGTGATCCACAACCAGAAAGTGATTTATCCAGACACTTAACAGAAAAACAAACAAAAACAAAAACAAAGTAAAAAAAAAAAAAGACTCCACTGACATTTTTTTTTTATTATCATTGCTTTTACCTTTTTTATTTTTATTTAAATCTTAATCTACCGACCAGAGTTGTCAAAATGGTGGCTGTGCAGGTTCTCCTAATGAACTACTTCCTCCTCGGTCTCCACACCGACCACCAGCTCACAAATGACGTCATCTTGCCAGGTAAGAACCCCATTCTTACCAATGACGTCACCAGCACAGGTAGGTGACATACTGTTTTTGCTCGTCTTTTTTTTTCCCAGTGATTTTTTGGGTGATTTTTTGTTGTTTTTATGTTTTTTTTGCGATTTATTTGTGTGTTTGGGTTTTTAAGCGGAAGTATTATGAGGTCTGTTGTATATATATAACTGATACATATACATGTAAATATGCAAAAAAGAAAAGAAAAAAAAGGTAATAAAAAAAGTTTCTTATCAAGTCTGTACCTTCTGTTGAATCGATTATAAATTCGCTAAACTGATTTAATCATCATTAATGGAAACAAAAATCTAAAAAAGAGTACCATACAAACTTACCATAGCCCGAAACAATAACATTATATACATATTTCCCAAGCGCAAAATACATGTTTTTTTTTTGTTTTGTTTTTGTTTTATATAAATCGCCAACTCAAACAAAATACAATCAATCGGAAACCAAAGATGAGTTGTTGCTACCGTAGAGTTTAACAAATAATTCGAAGGTGAAATTAAGAGCTTCTAATTCGCCATAGATTTTGAAGGAAGACTTTTGCAATGTTGAACGTTATACCGTCTTATGCGTTATGAAATATTGAAAGACTTTATGAAAAGTGAAGAAAAGAAGTTGAACAGCAGAAGCAAACGAAATGTGTTACTCTCTCGCCAAGGAAAAGCCTCAGATGAAAGAGGGTGAGAAAGAGGGATAGGTGGAGAGAGAGAGAGAGAGAGAGAGAGAGAGAGAGAGAGAGAGAGAGAGAGAGAGAGAGAGAGAGAGAGAGAGAGAGAGAGAGAGAGAAAGAGAGAGAGAGAGAGAGATATATAGAGAGAGAGAGAGAGAGAGAGAGAGAGAGAGAGAGAGAGAGAAAGAAAGAAGGAGACACAGACATAGATACAAAGAGAAAAAGAGACACAGACATAGAGACAACGAGAGAAAGAGACAGAGAGATAAAGAGAGAAAGAGACAGAGGAAAAGAATCAAAGAAAGAAAAGGGCACAGACTTTTATAGAGACAACGAGAGAAAGAGAAAGAGACAGAGAGTCATAGAGAGAAAGAGACAGAGACAGAGGGAAAGAAGAAAACATAGAGACAAAGAGAGAAAGGAGAAAACAGAGAGAAAGAAAAGAGAGAAAGAAGAAAACAGAGAGAAAAGAAGAAGCAGAGAGAGAAAAAAGAGAGAAAGAAAGAGAAAGAGAGAGAGCAAAACCCACGTGCCCCCAAGCTCAGCAAATACGGTCGGAGTCAGCGTCAGTTGTGGACGTCAGCAGCGTCAGCCACGGCGCCGAGGTGCTTGGGCGGTTTCCTCCGAATGTCCCTCTTAAGTCACTCTCGCTAGGTCGTAGCAGCGAGACTAGCGAGAGGTGCTACGCTGCTAGTATTAGCGCTAGTAAACATGAGCGGTGGAAGGCGCATCGGGGTGGCTGATGGCTGGTGGCTTATTTTTGTTTGTTTTGTCTTGTTTGTTGGTCTTGGTTGGTTTGTTTGTTTTGTGTTTTTGTTTTGATTTTTTGTTATTTTTTCTATTTGGTTATTCTTTTGTTTATTGATCTGCTTGTTTGTTTGTTTGTTTGTTTCATTATTTATTACTTGGGTTACTGGGGATTTTTATAATAATAATAATGATAAGGGAGGGGCTGGGGAGGCGTAGGGGTAGGAGTGGGGGAGGGGGGGGAGGGAGGGGGGAGGTTAGATGAAAGGGGGTATAAAAATATTTATATATAACATGGGAGGATAAAAAAAATATCTATATATTACATGGCTGTCGTATATTTTACCAAAGGTAGATGACAAGCTGATAAAATAACTAACTTATATAACAATTAGATAAGACTTATCTAATTTCGAAAAGTGAGAGAGAGAGAGAGGAGAGTTGAGGAAGGAGGAGGAAGGGGAGGAGGGGAGAGGAGAGGGGTGTTTTGGTAACACCCCCAAAAAAAAAAAAAAAAAAAAAAAAAAGACCCTATAATTGTAAGAATCCAATATAAATGAATAAATCATTAGACGAAAGATCTCAAACTCTTGCAAATAATATTCCTTCCAAAGATAGAATTCAAATGTATTTTATATCATCTAGATCTTAATTTATAAATTCATGTAAACCCTCGTATTATCTAAAGAGCAGAATTATATTGATTCGACGTTTTAACATGTCATGCATTATCTAACAGTGGCAATGCATGTTCCCTGATAACCATTATTCCCTTGTTGATCATAATTTGCAAGAACGAAACCGTCCCAGTTGCACATTTATTATCATGATTGATACGCCTAATTCGATAATTTGTACGGATTTTAATTACTAATCACAGAGGCTCCTTCGCTCATTCGTTCCGTATTACGGTGTCTGTCAACCGTAAAATAAAAACAGGAGGATTTGCAACCAATATAATGCAAAGAGCAATGGGTCCTGTCTCGTTGGTAATTACGTGTATCGAATTTTGATTAACCGCGCTGGCTTTTATACTCAAACAAAACATTTCACACTCTTAAGAAAGGGAGATCGTGTGTGGGTGGAGCTTCATAATTATCGTTTGTGATATTATCCTTATTATATCATTAATATCATTAGTTGTAGTTTTAGTGTGGATGTTGTGGCGCTCTGAGCACGCGGGGAAATGTATGACTGGTTTTAATTTTGGTCGTTATATTGTGGCTTTTGGATTGCTTGTGTGTGTTTCTGTGTGTTTGTGTTTGTGTGTGTGTCCCTGTGTATGTGTTTATGTGTGTGTGTGTTTGTTTGTGTGTGTTTGTGTGTGGTTGTTTGTGCGTGTCCCTGTGTGTCCCTTTGCGTGTTCGTGTGTATGTATGTGTCTGTGTGTGTGTATTTATGTGTGTGTATCCCTGTGTGTGTGTGTTTATGGGTGTGTGTTTAGGTGTGTTCGTGTGCCCCTGTGTGTGTGTTTATGTGTGTGTATCCCTGTGTGTGTGTGTGTTTATGTGTGTGTGTGTTTAGGTGTGTTCGTGTGCCCCTGTGTGTGTTTGTTTGTGCGTCCCTGTGTGTGTGTTTATGTGTATGTGTGTGTGTCCCTGTCTGTGTGCGTGTGCGTGTTTGTGTTTCTGTGTGTGTGTGTGTCCCTGTGTGTGTGTGTGCGTGTGCGTGTGTGTGTATCTGTGTATGAGTGTCCCTGTGTGTTTATGTGTATGTGTGTGTGTGTTTCCCTGTCCCTGTGTGCGTGTGTTTATGTGTGTGTGACTCGATCAGCATAGTCAAAAGCGCTCACGATCCTTATCTTGCAACCAAGGCAACCAGACTCACAACTGCATCATCATCAAAGTCTCCTCCATTTTGCAAGATAACCAGAAAAAGCTCATGCAAGAACAAGAAGCAGCAGAAGCAACATGGCCTTTTAACCCCTCCCCCCACACCCCAACACCCCCACATCCTGTCCCCCACCCACACCACACCCATCCACCCCCACACACCATCCCACACCCCACCCACACACCCCCACCACACACCCCATCCCCCACCACTCCATCCCATCCCCCCACCTACACCCCCACCCACCCACTCACCCCACCCAAACCCCATCCCCCCCCCAACACACCCCCACACCCCCACCCCCAACACACCCCCACACCCCTCCCCCTCCCTCTTCCCCCACAACCCCACCCAAACCCCCTCCATCCCCCACCCCCACTCCACCCCCACCCAACCCCCAATCCCTCAGACGAAAAGCACCTCAAAATATCTCTCCCTCTCTATCTACCTGCTTACCGTGAGTGCTTGCTTGCTTCCTTGCTTGCTTGCTTGCTTGCGTGTGACGTTATCCGAGATCTGAGATGCTGAGGTTTCTTGTACTCGGCTGATTGCGTGTCGTGAGTCCAGAGTGTGTCTTAAGAGAGTTAAGAGAGTGAGAGTTAAGAGAGAGTCTAGTCTCTTAACGGGAGGATAATTCTTCGCAGACACTAACGCACCCGAGTTGAGGTGAGGACGCACTCTGATAGGTGTATATGTGGGGATGAAGAGGGAGGAGGGGGTTGGTGATGGTGGATGGGGGGGGGGGGTATGGGGGAGATAGAAGGAAAGGCAGGGGGAGGGGGGGAGGGAGAGAGAGAGGGGAGAGAGAGAGGGGAGAGAGAGAGGGGAGAGAGAGAGGGGTGGGGGGCGGGGGGCTTGTAAGAGAGAGAGGGAGAGGGAAGGAGGGTGAGAGAGGAGGGGGAGAAGGAGGTTGAGAGAAAGAGAGAGGGAGAGGGAGGGAGGGTGAGTGAGAGGAAGAGGGAGGGATGGAGGGAGAGAAAAAAAAAGAAAAAAGAGAAAAGGATAAAAATATTATATAAACAAACAAACAAACAAAATCATAAACAACCCATCACGAAGACAACCAACCAACCAACAAACAAACAAACAAACCCACAACAAAAACAATGAAAAAGGCGAAAAGACAAAAAAGAAGAAGAAAAAAAAAAAAAAAACTCCCGCCATAAATTTACTTTGTTTGCATAATCCTGTTGCCTCAGATGTCGCGCTCGCGCCGAGGCTAATGGTAATTGATGGTGATCGACAGTGTAAGGCAGAGTGTGATTGAGGAGGCGGAATGTGCGGCGTATGTATGGGGGCTCTCTCTCTCTCTCTCTTTCTCTCTCTTTCTATATCTATCTATCTATCTATTTATCTATCTTTCTTTCTCTCTCTATCTTTCTCTCTATCTGTCTTTCTCTCTATATATATCTGCCTATCTATCTATCTCTCTATCTATTTATCTATCTCTTTCTCTCTATATCTCTCTCTATCTGTCTATCTCTCTCTCTCCCTCACTCTCTTTCTCTCCCTCTCTTTCTCTCTCTTCCTCAGATTTCTATCCCTGTCTCTCCTTCTCCCTCTCTCTCTTTCTCTCTCTGTCTCCCCCGTCCCCATCCCTCCCTTCCCACTTTTCCTCCCCCCCTGTCCTACCCACCCCCCACCCCACCTCCCATATCCGCTCCTCCTTCCCTCCCCCTTTCTCCACCCCTCCCCCCTTCCCCCTCCCCTCCCCCCTTCCCCACCCCCTATACCCCTTTACAAACATCTCCCCCTATACCCCTCCCCCCTATACCCCTTACCCCCTCACCCCCCCCCTCATTCCCCCTCATCCATCTTGCAATTATCGGCAAATGTCATCTTGCAGTTCCCATTAGCTTGCTTAGATCCCTCTACCTTGCACTCTCACCCAAAAAACATACATACATACGTACACATGTGCATATACATATACACACAACACACTCAAACACAAACACAGACACACACAAACACACATACAAACACAAAAACACACACACACACACAAACACAAAAACACACACGCACAAACACACACACACACACACAAACACACACACACACACAAACACACACAAACACACACACAGACACACACACACACAAACACACACACACTAAGCTGCATTATCCGTGCAATGGCCTTTATCCAATAAAGTTACGGTTAGATTTCGAACGGCGATCATAAACTTGCAACAAGGGGATATATATTAGTGTGGAGAGAGAGAGAGAAAGAGAGAGAGAGAAAGAGAGATAGAGAAGGAGAGAGAGAGAGAGAGAGAGAGAGAGAGAGAGAGAGAGAGAGAGAGAGAGAGAGAGAGAGAGAGAGAGAGAGAGAGAGAGGGGGGGGAAGAAAGAGAGAGAGAGAGAGAGAGAGAGAGAGAGAGAGAGAGAGAGAGAGAGAAAGAGAGAGAGAGAGAAAGAGAGAGAGAGGAGAGAGAGAGAGAGAGAGAGAGAGAGAGAGAGAGAGAGAGAGAGAGAGAGAGAGAGAGAGAGAGAGAGAGAGAGAGAGAAGAGAGGAGAGAGAGAGAGAGAGAGAGAGAGAGAGAGAGAGAGAGAGAGAGAGAGAGAGAGAGAGAGAGAGAGAGAGAGAGAGAGAAAGAAGAGAGAGGAAAGAGAGAGAGAGAGAGAGAGAGAGAGAGAGAGAGAGAGAGAGAAGAGAGAGGAGAGAGAGAGAGAGAGAGAGAGAGAGGAAAGAGAGAGAGAGAAAGAGAGAGAAATTGCATTCATTGTTATCATTATTGATGACAATATACGATGCCTTCCCCTTGCATGTACTCAGGCACGTTCTATGTATGTGTGTGTAAGTCTGCGAGGGTGTGTGTTTATGTATTTTGTTTGTTTGTTTGTTTGTGTATATGTGTGCGTGTGTGAGTGTGTGTGTGTGTGTGTGTGTGTTTGTTTGTGTGTGTGTGTGTGTAGATATATAAACATATATATATATATATATATATATATATATATATATATATATATATATATATATATATATCTTTGTACACACGTCAAGATTGTCCCTTTGTTGACGGCGTACATATATAATAGCGTCACGGACATTGTGTGTGTGTGTGTGCTTTGAATTGTTGTCTGGATTGCGTCTCTCTCTCTCTCTCTCTATCTTCTCTCTCTCTCTCTCTCTCTCTCTCTCTCTCTCTCTCTCTCTCTCTCTCTCTCGCTCCCTACTTCCCTCCCTCCCTCTCCCTCATTCCCTCTCTCTCTCCCTCCCTCCCATCCCTCTCTCCCTCCCCTCCCATCCCTACATCTCCCTCTCACTCCATCTACAGGCAATTTCTACAATTAATACCATTCCAAGCAAATATCACAAAGTCTACATACAAAGTCACCATACAAACCCACGCTTCTAGATATCCACACACTGTACAGAAGCGAGCGGCATCTTAATAACAAATGCATAGATCTTTAAAAAAAAGAAAAAAGAAGAAAAAAAAAGGAATTGATTATAAAAAAGATACAGTATATGTGAAAAGGTGCTGAGTCATTCCGCTTTGTCAGACTGCCCTGCCCACCTCTGTAAAGACGTATATATATATTTATTTTTTTTCTGCCTTTTCTTCTTCTTTTTTATGTGTATTTTTTGTGTCCTTTTTGAAAATACACCGGGTTATATATCTAGTTGTTTATCTGTTATGCTTTTTTTTTTGGGGGGAGGGGGGAGGGGAAGGGAGGGAACAGGTAGACTAGGCATCATGAATTGGTAAGAGATAAGTAGATAGATAGACAGATAGATAGATAGATGAATAGATGAAGATAGATGGAGGAATAGATGAAGATAGATAGATGAATAGATGAAGATAGATAGATGAATAGATGAAGATAGATGGAGGAATAGAGGAAGATAGATAGATGAATAGATAGATATATAGATAGAAAGATACTGTAAGGTCTCTCCTTACTTCTCTCCCTCAATTTCAGTCTCTCTCTCCCTCTCTCTCCCTCTCTCTCTCTCTCTCTCTTTATCTCTCTCTCTCCATCCCTCCCTATCTTCCCTATCTTCCTCCCACCCCTCTCCCACCTACCCTCCCCCCTCCCTCCCCCTCCCCCACCCTACCCTCCCCACCCTCCCTCACCCCCCTCCCTCCTCCCCAACACAAGCAACGCAATAAGGACTTTTTGTCACTGAAATCACCATCGCAACGAACGACTCCTCGCTGTCCCTACCGGCTGTCTTCATCCTCCGTAACCTGTTGCTATCATGACTTAAGGCTTCGGCAATATTGCAGCATGTTGCATTGACAAAAAAAAAGTGCAATTGATTTAGCTGTCTGCTTTGAGCCTAACAAGGGCGCCTGTTTTAATTGGATCTTATCTTGTTGTCAGTTACAGTGATGATGATGGTGATGTGGATGGTGATGATGATGGTGATGGTGGTGATGATTATGGTAGTGATGATGGTGGTGATGAGGATGGTGGTGGTTTTGATGGTGATGGTGGTGATGAGGATGGTGATGAGGGTGGTGATGATGGTAATGGGGCCGGTGAGTGTGATGATAGTGATGAGGATGGTGATGATAGTGAGGATGATGGTGATGGTGATGGGGATAGGGATGATGTTGGTGATGACATGATGGTATTGATAATGATGACGATAATGATGATAACAATAACTAAAAGACCAAAATCATTATAACAAAAACATCAAGTAACAACAAACAACAACAAAAACAAAAACAACACCCAGAGCCTCGCATCCTCGCCTCAG
>BOPN01000798.1:152500-160000 GCA_017312705.2 Penaeus japonicus
TTTTTTTCCCTTTCTTTCTCTCACTCATTCTTTTTCTACGTCTCATTCTCCTACCTTGTTCCCCCATACACGCTTTCATACACTTTCTGTACACTTTTCTATACACTTCTACACTACACTACATTCTCCTCCTCTCCCTTCCCCCCTCCCTTTATCCATCTTCTTTTACCCTCCTCCCTTTCTGCCCATTTATCTCCTCCTCTTCCTCTTCTCCGCTCCCCTTTCCTTCGTCTTCTCTCTCTCTCTCTCTATTCTTCCCTCCCCTCCCCTTACATCCCTCCTTTCATCCCTCCCTCCCTCCTCCCTTCCCTCCCTCCCCTCCCTCTCTCCCCTCTGTCCTCTCCTCCCTCCATCCCTCCCTCCATCCTTCCCCCTCCTTCCCCCCTCTGTCTTCCCTCCCCCTCCCCCTTCCCTCCCCTCCCTCCCCTCCCTCCTCTCCGTTCCCTCACCCTCACCCCCACCATACCTCCCCTATCCTACCACCCCTCCCTCCTCCCACCCCACCATGAACGAGTCCTTATTTTATTCCCCTCCCTCCTCATACCCCTCCCCAATCCCCCATCCCTCGCCCCCTCTCCCCCTCCCCTCTCCCCCATCCCCAGCCCCTCCCCCATCCCCTCTCCCCCATCCCCCGCCCCTGCCCCCTCTCCCCCTCCCCCCCTCCGCAAATGGCCCAAGCATCAAGCCTGTTGCTCATAACTGTCCTCCAATGCTAATGAGGATAATTAACAATATCCTTATCTCCCTCATTATCTCTCATTATGTCATAGGCGCAAACACAGTGATGATAATGGTGCCTTTGGGTGTCGTTCTGAGAGAGAGAGAGAGAGAGAGAGAGAGAGAGAGAGAGAGAGAGAGAGAGAGAGAGAGAGAGAGAGAGAAAGAGAGAGAGAGAGAGAGAGAAAGAGAGAAACAAGGATAATGATGATAACTGTAAGATTGTGGATAATGATGATAATGATACGGATAATAACATGGATATAGATGATATTAAAAGTATAATGATTATGATGATAATGATGATAATGATAATGACGCCTTTGGGTTGACGAATTTGGTTCTATAAAAGAAAATACGGAGATATTAATGATAATAATAATATTTAGAATTATGATTATACTGATACTGATATTAATAACGTTGATATTGATAAGAATGATAATTATGATAATGATTTTAGTGATAATCATCATCATCATTATCATTGCAAATGATTATAAGATTATTATGATTATAACAGTAATGATGATAGAGATAACTATATTACTAATTGATGATGATGAAAACGTTGATAATTGCGATAATTGAAAAATTATAAAGATAGTAATGATGATAACAATTATAGTAATGATAGCAACAACAATAGTGATAACAATGATAGCGAAATGACAATAATAATAACAGTGATAATGAGAATAATAGAATAAAGTAGTGGTATTAATAATGAAATAGTGATAGCACTAATGATAATAAGGATGATAGTGATGATAACAATAATGATAACATCATTCATGACAATATGAGCAATAATGATATCAATAATGACAAATCATGTTACCACTCTTGTCATCATTACTATCATAACAATGATAATGAAAATAATGACAGAAATAGTGATTATAATAAAGCTAATTAAGACAATAATAAGAAGAAAAATAACACCGATGATGATGATAATAATAATACACACAACACATAAGGTAATAAACTATGCACGAACAATTATGCACATGAATTAAAATATGCGAAACATGTGTGCATATATGTCTACGCGCCACCAAAACAAATACAAACATGTAAACAAACTGACAGACAGACAGACAGACATACTACCCACAAGACCATACAATCTATAGTCCACCAGCCTATGAATTCATAATGCATATCTCACCCACCCTTTATCTACTTTATGAATCGACCATACCAATCTCCTCTTTTTTATATATCGACCTTTTGACCAAACCTTACTGACCATACAGTCTACCGCACGTAACAATATATATACGTATCTACCTATTTGGAGCTAGGTTTAACACAGGCCTTCAGCTTCTCTCTTTCTCTGTATCGCATTCTCTCTCTCTCTATCTTTCTTCCTCTCTCTTTTTCTCTTTCTCTGTCTCTCATTCTCTCTCTCTCTTTTTCTGTCTCTCATTCTCTCTTTCTCTGCCTCTCATTCTCTCTTTCTCTCTCTCTCTCTCTCTTTCTCGCTCTTCTCTGTCTTTTTCTTTCTGGGTTTATCTCTTCTAATTTTAACACAGGCCTTTAGGTTCTACGTGATGAGTTATTTTTTCGGACGTGTAACTTTAGACAAACTAAGGAAGATTCTAGTCTTTTTATTTTATTTTTTATTTTTCATTGTTTGTTTGTTTTTGTTTGTTTGTTTAATTATTCATTTTTGTGTGTTCTATTTTCGAGGGGGGGAAGGACGATTTTTTTTTGTTTTATGTATGTCTGATATGACGGAAATTTAATTCCATTGTAATGTCTCTCTCTCTCTCTGTCTGTCTGTCTTTCTCTCTCTCTCCCCCCCTCTCTCACTCTCTCTCTCTCATTCTCTTTCTTTCTCTCTCTCACTCACTCTCTCTCATTCTCTCTCGCTCTCTCTCTCACTCACTCACACACTCTCTCTCTCTATGGTTGCATATGAGAGGGGGGGGGGGGGAAGAAGAGGGAACACAGCATCGAAACACATAAGGAGCCAGAGACATGGTCCAGAAATGTTGATTATGCAATGAAAAACAACCAATGATAATAGACTTGAGGATTTAGAATGTTGCATACCATATCACAAAAACTATAACCGATAATCAAATTAGATCATTTATAATCGTAATTACAGTGATAATGATGATGGTATTTATACAGTGAAATTAAGGATAATGATAAGAAAGATGATAGTAGTGATTATGATATAGATAATGATAATATGATACTAATGATTATGGTGATAATTATGATTATCTTTATTATCATGATCATGATGATTATGATAATGATAATAACAATGATAACGATAATAAGGGCAATAAAATAATGATTATCATGACCATGATTATAATGATAACGATAATGATAATGATTATAATAATAATAAAAAATATCACGAGTACACGAGACGAATCCAAGAGACGAAGCCAAAAGACGAAACCAAAAGACAAACCTAAAAGACAAAACCAAAAGATGAATCCAAAAGACGAATCCAAGAGACGAATCCAAGAGCCGAATCCAAGAGACGAAACTAAGAGACGAAACCAAAATACAAAACCAAAAGACGAATCCAAAAGACGAATCCAAAAGACGAAACCAAAAGACAAACCTAAAAGACAAAACCAAAAGATGAATCCAAAAGACGAATCCAAGAGACGAATCCAAGAGCCGAATCCAAGAGACGAAACTAAGAGACGAAACCAAAATACAAAACCAAAAGACGAATCCAAAAGACGAATCCAAAAGACGAAACCAAAAGACAAAACCAAAAGACGAAACCAAAAGACAAAACCAAAAGACGAATCCAAAAGACGAATCCAAGAGCCGAATCCAAGTGTCAAACCCAAAAGACGAAACCAAAAGACAAAACCAAAAGACGAATCCAAAAGACGAATCCAAAAGACGAAACCAAAAGACAAACCGAAAAGACAAAACCAAAAGACGAAACCAAAAGATGAATTCAAAAGACGAATCCAAAAGACGAATCCAAAAGACGAAACCAAAAGACGAATCCAAAAGACGAAACCAAAAGACGAATCCAAAAGACGAAACCAAAAGACGAATCCAAGAGACGAAACCAAAAGACGAATCCAAAAGACGAATCCAAAAGACGAATCCAAGAGACGAAACCAAAAGACGAATCCAAAAGACGAATCCAAGAGACGAATCCAAAAGACGAATCCAAAAGACGAATCCAAAAGACGAAACCAAAAGACGAATCCAAGAGACGAAACCAAAAGATGAAACCAAAAGACGAATCCAAAAGACGAAACCAAAAGACGAATCCAAAAGACGAAACCAAAAGACGAAACCAAAGGACGAAACCAAAAGACGAAACCAAAGGACGAAACCAAAAGACAAATCCAAAAGACGAAACCAAAAGACGAAACCAAAAGACGAAACCAAAAGACGAAACCAAAGGACGAAACCAAAAGACAAATCCAAAAGACGAAACCAAAAGACGAAACCAAAAGACGAAACCAAAAGACGAATCCAAAAGACGAAACCAAAAGACGAAACCAAAAGACGAAACCAAAAGACGAATCCAAAAGACGAAACCAAAAGACGAATCCAAGAGACGAAACCAAAAGACGAATCCAAAAGACGAATCCAAAAGACGAAAACCAAACTGAGGATTTTTTTGTTTTCTTTGTTTTAGACTTAGAGGGAAGGACGATTTTTTTGTTTTCTGTATGTCTGATATGACGAAAATTTAATTCCATTGTAATCTCTCTCTCTCTCTATCTCTCTCTCTCTCTCACTCTCTCTCATTCTCTCTCGCTCTCTCTCTCTCTCACTCACTCTCTCTCATTCTCTCTCGCTCTCTCTCTCTCTCTCACTCTCTCTCATTCTCTCTCGCTCTCTCTCTCTCTCACTCACTCTCTCTCATTCTCTCTCGCTCTCTCTCTCTCTCTCTCTCATTCTCTCTCTCTCTCTCATTCTCTCTCTCTCTCTCTCTCTCATTCTCTCTCTCTCTCTCTCTCTCTCTCTGGTTACATATGAGAGGGGGGTGGAGAGAAGAGGGAAGAAGGAACGCAGCATCTAAACACATATGGAGCCAAAGACATGGTCCGGAAATGTTGATTATGCAATGAAAAACAACCAATGATAATAGACTTGAGGATTTAGAATGTTGCATACCATATCACAAAAAACTACAACCGATAATCAAATTCGATCATTTATAATCGTAATTACAGTAATAATGATGATGGTATTATTGCAGTTTAATTAAGGATAATGATAACAAGGATGATAGTAGTGATTATAATATTGATAATGATAATATGATACTAATGAGTATGGTGATAATTATGATTATCCTTATTATCATAATGATAATGATAATGATAATAACAATGATAACGATAATAAGGATGATAAGATAATGACTATCATGACCATAATTATAATGATAACGATGATAATAATGATTATAATAATAATAAATATCACGAGTACACGAGACGAAACCAAAAGACGATACCAAAAGACGAATCCAAAAGACGAATCCAAAAGACGAAACCAAGAGACGAAACCAAAAGACGAAACCAAGAGACGAAACCAAAAGACGAAACCAAAAGACGAAACCAAGAGACGAAACCAAAAGACGAAACCAAAAGACGAAACCAAAAGACGAAACCAAAAGACGATACCAAAAGACGAATCCAAAAGACGAATCCAAAAGACGAAACCAAGAGACGAAACCAAGAGACGAAACCAAAAGACGAAACCAAAAGACGAATCCAAAAGACGAAACCAAAAGACAAAACCAAAAGACGAAACCAAAAGACGAAACCAAAAGACAAAACCAAAAGACGAATCCAAAAGACGAATCCAAAAGACGAATCCAAAAGACGAAACCAAAAGACGAAACCAAAAGACGAAACCAAAAGACGAAACCAAAAGACGAAACCAAAAGACGAAACCAAAAGACGAATCCAAAAAACGAAACCAAAAGACGAAACCAAAAGACGAAACCAAAAGACGAATCCAAAAGACGAAACCAAAAGACGAAACCAAAAGACGAAACCAAAAGACAAAACCAAAAGACGAAACCAAAAGACGAAACCAAAAGACGAATCCAAAAGACGAATCCAAAAGACGAATCCAAAAGACGAATCCAAAACATGAATCCAAGAGCCGAAACCAAAAGACGAAACCAAAAGACAAAACCAAAAGACAAAACCAAAAGACGAATCCAAAAGACAAAACCAAAAGACGAATCCAAGAAACAAAACACGAATCCAAAAACCGAATCCAAGAGACCCCCCCCCCCCCCCCAAATAAGGGACGCAGAAGTGAAAGTTCCTCGTCGGGGTTGAAGGGCAAGAGACCGAAGCAGGAAGTGGACGGAGCCGCTGAAATACGTCGGTAAAGTCCGGTGGAGTCCTGACAACGCCTGTGGTATGGGCGTGGGAGGGTCGTGGGCGGGGTTTTGGGTCGTGGGCGGAGTTGTGTGATGGGGAGTGGGCGGGGATGTGTGTTGTGGGTGGGGTTGTGTGTTATGGGGAGTGGGCGGGGTTGAGTGTTATAGGTAGTGGGTGGGGTTGTTTGTTGTGGGCGGGGTTGTGTGTTATGGGGAGTGGGCGGGGATGTTTGCTGTGGGCGGGGTTGTGTGTTATGGGGAGTGGGCGGGGATGTTTGCTGTGGGCGGGGTTGTGTGTTATGGGGAGTGGGCGGGGATGTTTGCTGTGGGCGGGGTTGTGTGTTATGGGGAGTGGGCGGGGATGTTTGCTGTGGGCGGGGTTGTGTGTTATGGGGAGTGGGCGGGGATGTTTGCTGTGGGCGGGGTTGTGTGTTATGGGGAGTGGGCGGGGATGTTTGCTGTGGGCGGGGTTGTGTGTTATGGGGAGTGGGCGGGGATGTTTGCTGTGGGCGGGGTTGTGTGTTATGGGGAGTGGGCGGGGATGTTTGCTGTGGGCGGGGTTGTGTGTTATGGGGAGTGGGCGGGGATGTTTGCTGTGGGCACACACACACACACACACACACACACACACACACACACACACACACACACACACACAAAACACACACACACATTGAACAAGACTAAAAAACAAAACAAAAAACAAAAAACAAAAAAAAGATAAAAGAAGAAAAAAAATACAAGAAAGCCCGCCATTTTCAACCCCGCCACGAAAATCATCCAGATAAGTCACAAAGCCCAAAGAATGTCGGGAAACCTTGTGTCTTCCCGCGCCGAGAGCTAACACGTCCATGGCTTCGCTAAAAGTACAGATAAAGCCCGTGTTTTATCAGCTTAATCGCTCCCACCTGGCAAGGAAAACAGATTAGTATGTCAACGAGCAATTAGTAGTGATAGTGAGACTCTCCAATGATGATATAAAACACGAGGCTGTTTGTACTGACCTGAACAAACTAACCATCAACTCGAATTGAAAGGAAAAAAAAGAAGAAAGAAAAAAAAAAGGAGCGTCGGTTTGCGTAATGGCCGAGTTACGTCACGCGATTCCGGATTTTGGGTGAGGAATGATTAAGGGTCGAATTCCCTTTTTTAAGGTTCTGTGACCGTAAAAGAGAGAAGAAGGAAGTAGAGACGGGGGAGGGAGGGAGAGAGGGAGGGAAGGAGAGACACAGAGAGATGAAGAGAGTGAGAGAAAGAGAGAGAAAGAGAGAGAGACAAAAAGACAGAAAGAGAAAGACAGAAAGAGATAGAGAGCGATACCGAAAAAGACACCTAACTAGAGAAAGAGAGAGAGAGAGAGAGACAGTAGAGGGAGAGGAATAGAAAGAGAGAAAGAAAGAGAGGGAGATAGAGAGAAAGAAAGA
>BOPN01000798.1:167500-182500 GCA_017312705.2 Penaeus japonicus
CGTCTCCTCATCTTCCTCCTCCTCTTCCTTCTCCTCCTACTCCTCCTCCTCTTCCTTCTCTTCTTCCTTCTCTTCTTCCTTCTCTTCTTCCTCTGCCCCCGTCCTCTCTCCGCCTCACTCGCCATCCACGCTGCGATAATATTTAGAAAAAAAAAAAAAAAAAAATCCTTAAACGAAGACCCTAAGAATGCTGACGCTGGTGCTAAATCCAGGTCGTGTTGTGGCGGCTGAATGAACACCATTTCCTTTTATTTCGTTTTTTTTTTTCTTCTTTTTTTAAGATTAGTTATCTGTTTTTTTTTCTTTTTATCATTTTGTTGTTTTGCCTTTCTTCCTTTTCTTTTTTTAAGTTCCCTTTTTCTTTTTCTTCTTTTTTATTATCCTTTATGCAAACCGGAATAAAACTCGATCTCATTATCAGTCCAAAGTGTTGGAAGATTGGCGTCTCTCTCTCTGCCTCCCCCCCCCCCCCCCCCCCCCCCCCCCCCCCCCCCCCCCCAAAAAAAAAAAAAAAAAAAAAAAAACAAAAAAAAAAAAACATCTTTCGAGACTGCTGACAGCTTCACAACGTGTCAGCCGTGCAACCAACCGACCTCCTGACGGCGAGTGTCAGCGATCCGAAATTTGATAGCGAGTGACAGATACCTCTTTGGCGAGCGTTGGAATCTCCCGGTGTCAAAATGGCGGATATGAACTGGACGTTAAAGAAGAGATAGAGATGGTGGACAGGGGAGAGAGACTGATGGATGGAGAGAGATAGATTGAGATAGATAAATGGATGGAGAGATAGATGGATAGTTAGAGAGACTGGGAGGTGATAAAGATGGATCGTTAGATAGATAGGTAGAGAGAGAGAGGAAAGAATGGGATGGATAGATAGAGAGAGAGAAAATATGATGATGGATAGAAAGATAGGGAGAGAAAAAATGACGATGGATAGATAGAGGGAGAGAAAAAATGACGATGGATAGATAGAAAGGGAGAAAAAATGACGATGGATAGATAGAGAGAGAGAAAAAAAGACGATGGATAGATAGAGAGAGAGAAAAATGACGATGGATAGATAGACAGAGAGAAAAAAAAGACGATGGATAGATAGATAGGGAGAAAAAAATTAGATGGATAGATAGATAGAGAGAAAAAAAATGATAGATGGATAAATAGATATAGAAAAAAATGGAAACGAATAGGTAGAGATAACAACGATAAATGAATAGATAGCTAAATTGATAGACAGGGACAGATGACCAGATAGATCGATAGAGAGTTGCATGATGACTTTGATAATTGATTAATGTAGATATCAAAAGGAAAATTAGCGATAAATACAGTGATAAAAATAAACACAAAGATAACATCGATTTGTTTCAATAATAACAATTTATCTTATTCATTATCTTATTAATTATCTTATTCAATAGGTATGATTGATAAATAGGAAAATCAAACTAATAGGGATGAATATAAATCAAATGGTCGTTAAGATGATGAATGAAAATGAGAATGACAAAGATGATAACTAAAGGAGAAAGAAAAGGAGAAGAATAAGAAATTGAAAAAAAAATAGGAATTAAAAAAAAGACAATGAAGAATTTGCAAAAGATAAATATAATGAAAATTTTTGGAAAAAAAAAAATGTAATGATTAGATTTGATATAAGTCCGATAAAGCAAGACATGCAATAGATAAGCAGATACCAACAAAACCCAACGAAAACAAAAGACAAAAAAAAAAAAAAAAAAAAAAAAAAAAAAAAAAAAAAAAAAAAAAAAAAAAAAATAACAACACGAAAAAAAGAACATGAAAAAATGACACAACCATATACCCCTCCACCCCCCAAAAAAAAAAAGAATCCGAGTGTAAATGAGCAAGATAAAAGGGGGTCCCGTCAGATCTAAAGATACGTTATCAGATGGGGCGCGATAACGTCTGGAGATAAGCATTATGTTGTCAGACGATGTGGCAGAGTGATAGAGCAAGCGCGGCGTGGGTTGAGGCTACTTCATGTTGCACCGCTCGTTGCAAGGGGAAGGGGAAGGGGAAGGGGAAGGGGGAGAAGGGTAGGTGGGATGGAGGGTGAGGGGGGATAAGGAGTTAGAGGGAGGGAGGGTGAGGGAGGGAGGAAGGTAGGGATAGAGGGAGGAAGGGAGTAGGAGGGAGGGAGATGGGAAGCAAAAGGGGGGGGGAGGGAGGGAGGGAGATAGGGAGTAGAAGGGAGATAGGGTGAGGGAGGGATTTTTGGGGAAGCAAAAGAGGAGAGAGGGGAGAGGAGATGGAAGGTAAGGGGGAAGAGGGAAGGGTGTTGGAGTGGGAAGAGAGAGGGAGAGAGAGAGAGAGAGAGAGAGAAAGAGAGAGAGAGTGAGAGAAAGAGAACGAGAGAGAGAAAACGAGATAGAGAGAAAGAGAACTAAACCGAAAAAAAATAAAAAATAAAATAGAAAGAGAACGAGATAAAGAGAAAGAGAGCAACACAAAAACAGAAAGAGAGAGAGAGAGAGAGAAAGAAAGAAAGATAACAACAGAGTTACAAAGAAAGAGAGAGAGGAAGGGAGAGAGAGATTCACACATTCTTACTCCCACAACTGGCAAAACCACGCAGCTATTTATTTTTTTTCCTCCCTCAGGCTATCTGGGCATCGAAGAGGCAGTGGGAGTGGCGTGAAAGGGGTGCGGAGGGGGGGGGGGTCCGGGAGGGGGGGAGGAGTGCGATAGAGAAGAGGAGGAGAAGAAGGAAGATGGGGAGGAGGAGGAGGGAGAGGAGGAGGAGGAGGAGGAAGAGGGGGAGGGGGAGGAGGAGGAAAAGAAAGAAGAAGGGGAGGAGGTGGAGGAGGAAAAGGAAGAGGCAGAGGAGGAGGAGGGGGAAAAGGAAGAGGGGGAGGAGGAGGAGGAAATGGAACAGGGGGAGGAGGAAAAGGAAAAGGGAGAGGAGGTGGAGGAAAGGGAAGAGGGGGAGGAGGAGGAGGAAGAGGGGGAGGAAGAGGGGGAGGAGGAGGAGGGGAGGGGGAGGAGCAGGAGGTGGAGGAGGAAAGGGAAGAGGGAGAGGAGGAGGAGGAGGAAAAGGAAGAGCGGGAGGAGGAGGACAAAGAGAAAAAGGAAGAGGGGGAGGAGGAGGAGGAGGAGAAGAATAAGAAGAAAGATTTTGTTGATGAAAATAAAGTCGAAAGGGAGGAGGAAAAGAAGGGAGAAGGATAAGAGGAGAAAAAGAAAGATTTTGTTGATGAAAATAAAGTCGAAAGGGAGGAGGAAAAGAAGGGAGAAGGATAAGAGGAGAAAAAGAAAGATTTTGTTGATGAAAACAAGTAGAAGATGAAGGAAGGAGAGGGAGGAGGAATGGAGGAAGGAATAAAGGGAGGAGAAGAATATAGAATAGGAGGAGAAACAAAGAATAAGAAGAGAAGAAGGAGGAGGAGGAGGAAGGAATTAAATGACGAGAAGGAGGAGGAGAAGTAGGAGGAGGCGGAGAATAAGGAAGGAGGAAAAGAGGAGAAGGAAGAGGAGGAGGTGAAGGAGGAAGAATAAGAATAGAGGAGAAGGAACCAACGATGAAAAAGGAAGGAGGAATTGAAGTAAAGGGAGAATGAGAAAGAGAAGATAGTTGATGATGATACCGATGAAAATAATAATTAATCATCTATCAATTGATTATTAATCATTCATATGGTTATTGATAATGATAATGATAGTAGTAATAATAGTAATGATGATAATCATGATGATGACAGCAATGATAATGATGATTACGATGATGATAATGATAGCAAGAGAGACCATGAGGGGGAAGAGAAGAGAAGGGGTGGGGGGAGAGGGAGAGGGAGGAGAGGGGTGTGAAGGAGGGAGAAGGGGGAGAGGGAAGGGAGAGTGGGGAGAAGGAGAGGGGTGGGAGGGAAGGGAGAGGGGAGAGGGGTGTAAAGGAGGGAGAAGGGGGAGAGGGGTGGGAGGTGGGGAGAGGGGAAAGGGGGGAGAAGGAGAGGAGTGGGAGGGAAGGTAGAGGAGGGAGAGGTAGAGGGGAAAGGGGGGAGCAGGAGAGGGGTGGGAGGGAAGGTAGAGGGGGGAGAGGGGTGGGAGGAAGGGAGGGAGGCGCCGAGGGGCAATAACGGATACAACAACTTTTCGTTATTCATTCATTCATTCATTCATCGGGCTAGAGGCGCGGTGGGTTTTCATGAGGCGGGAGGGAGGGAGGGGGTGAGGGGGGAGGGAGTCGTCAAGGATGATCTAATGGCCGGGGGATAAGGGGAAGGGGGGAGGGGAGAGGGAGGCAGAGAGGGATGGAAGGAGGGAGGTAAAGAGAGGGGAGAGGGGAGGTAGAGGGAGGTAGGTAGGGAGATGGAAAAGGGGAGAGAGGGAGGTATAGGGAAGGAGGGAGAGATGGAAGAGGGGTGGGAGAGAGGTAGAGGGAGAGAGGGAGGTAGAGGGAGGGAGGGAGTGAGAGGTAAGGAAGCAGGGAGAGAGGGGAGGTAAAGGGAGGGAGGGAGGGAGTGAGAGGTAAAGAAGCAGAGAGGGAGAGGGAAGGAGGAAGAGAGGGAGAGAGGGGAGAAGGGAGGGAGCTAGAAGAGAGGAGGAGGGAGGTGAAGCGAGAAGATAGGGGAAGGAGGAAGGGGAGAGATGAGGGATATGGAAAGGGGAGAAGACAGAGAGCTGAAAAGGGGAAAGGGGAAGGTGGAAAGAAGAGATAGGGGAGGAGAGGGAAAGAGACAGAGGGGGGAGGGGGGAGAAGGTAGGGGGGAAACAAGGCAGAGAGGGGTGAGGGGAATGATTGAAGGTGAGGGTAAAAATGGGTGAAGAGAGAAGAAAGAAGAAGATGGGGAGAAGGAGGACGAGGAAAAGGAAGTGTAGAGTAATAATAAGAAAACAAAGATGATGAGGAGGAAGAAGAAGAGGAGGAGAAGGAGGAGGAGGAGGAAAAAAGAACAGAAAAAAAGAAAAAAATAAAAGAAAAAAAGAATAAGGAAGAAGATAAAAAAGAATCAAAGGAAGGAGGTACATAGAGCAACGAAGAAGAAAGAGAGGAAGATGGAGAACCGAAGGAGTGAAGGAGTGAGGGAGAGAGGGTTGCCAAGAAGAGTGAGAGAGTGAGTGAGCGAGTGAGGGCGCTGCGGCCTGAGTGAGTGAGTGAGTGAGTGAGTGAGTAAATGAGTGAGTGAGTGAGTAAGTAAGTGAGTGAGGATTGTCAGGAAGAAGGCAGGGGGAGCTGGGAGAGAGCGAGAGAGGAAGAGAAAGATGGATACGAAGAAAGAGAAGAGAAGAGAAGAGAAGAGAAGAGGAGAGGAGAGGGGAGAGAGAGAGAGAGAGGAAGAGAAAGATGGTTACGAAGAAAGAGAAGAGAAGAGAAGAAGAAGGAGAAGAGAAGAGGGGAGAGAGAGAGAGAGGAAGAGAAAGATGGATACGAAAAAAGAGAAGAGAAGAGAAGAGAAGAGGAGAGGGGAGAGAGCGAGAGAGGAAGAAAAAGATGGATACGAGGAAAGAGAAGAGAAGAGAAGAGAAGAGAGAAGAGGAGAGAGCGAGAGAGGAAGAGAAAGATGGATACGAAGAGAAGAAGGATACGAAGAAGAAGGAAAAGAAAGAGAAGAGAAGAGGAGAAGAGAAGAGGAGAGAGGGGGTTAGGGATGAGGAGTCAGAACCATCCAAGAACGAGCGGCGGCGAGTGAGCGAGTGAGTGAGTGAGGGAAGGAGGAACGAGTTTTCTTCATTCATTCGCCGGCGCGGAGAGGAATGCCGAAGGAGCGCACGTGAGATCGTCCCTTGGTGTGGGCGGGGTGTGTGAGGCTTGCCGGGGGGTGGGGGGGTGGAGGGAGGGGGGATGGAGGGGGGAGGGGGGATTGGGATGGAGGGGGTGTGTGAGGCTTAGAGGGTGAGGGACAGGGGGGGATGGAGGGATGGATAGAGGGGCGGGGGATGTGAGGCTTAGAGGGGGAGGAGGGACAGGGGGGATGTGAGGCTTGCGGGGGGGTGGAGGGAGTGGAGGGGAGAGGGGGGTGGAGGGGCGGAGGATATGAGGCTTACGGGGGGAGGGATGGAGGGGCGGGGGGGAGGCTTAGAGGGGGAGGGAGGTGGAGAAGAGGCAAGTGGAAGACGGTGGGAGGGAGGGAGGAGGGGGAGATGGGGGATGGGAGGGGGTGAGACAGGTGGAGGAAGAAGGGGGTGAGGGTTTTGGAAGAGGAGGCGAGTGAAGGAAAGGGGGGGAAGGAGGAAGGGAGAAGTAGGTAAGTAGGGGGAAGATAGGGAGAGGTGGAGGAAGTAGAGGAGGAATGGAGGTGGAGAAAGATGTAGAAGAAGAGGAGGAGGTGGTCAAGAAGGAAGAAGAAGAGAAGGAGAAAGGAGAAGAAGAGGAGGAGGAGAAGGCGAAGAGATAGAGGTAGATAGAGAGAGAGAGCGAGAAAGAGAGAGAGAGAGACAGACAGACAGAGAAAGAGACAGAGAAAGAAAGAGAGAGAGAGACATAGAAACAGAGAGAGAGACATAGAAAAAACAAACAAACAAACAAGAATCAGACAAAAAAATACAGCCAATTAAGCCAGACTCTCAGACAAACAGACACTGAGCTCAGACCCCGTGTCCAACACCCATTCATTCATCCACCCAGGGGCGTGATACCCCCAGGATAAAGGGCGCGGGTCTCCGGGTAGCGTGGGCGCAGAGGGCGGGCCGCGGGCGTGAGATGAAGGGCGATGCTGCCTGGCTTGATTCATTCCTCGGCTTCAAGATCAAGAGTGGCTTGTCCTTGGTGACCGAAAGTGGCTTGGCTGGGTTCTCTGTCTCTTTGTTTCTATCTTTCTGATTCTCTCTATTTTGTTCTCGTTATTATTTTATCTCTGTGTCCTTTTTATTTCTCTATTTTGTATATGCCTTCTATATTTACTTATCTATCTATTTATTTCTATCATTTTCTGTGTCTCTTTCTGTCTAGGAAAGACAGACAGAGAGAGAGAGAGAAAAAAAAAGAGTGAGAGAGAGAGAAGAAGAAAAGAGATAGGGAGAGAAGGAGAAAGATAGATAGAGAAAGAAAGAGAGAGGGAGGGAGAGAGGGATAGAGAGAGAGAGAGAGCGAGAGAGAAAGAGAGAGAGAAGAGAGAAGGAGAGAGAAACAAACAGATAAAAAGAGACACACACACACAAATATAACAGAGATAAATACAAAGAACGAGTGAATCCGCCGATCTTAAAAGAAAAAATCTTGCACTCGCTTTACTGAACCTTCCATAATCAACCCAAAAACCTGCACTCAGGTATCATGTCGGTGCAAGTTATCTCTCAGGACCCTGGCGCGTTATGCAAGATCTTGTGCACTTCAACAGAATTTCTTGATGGCGTGGAACTAGTGTGGCTTAAAACAAAAATTATGTATCCGTCTTTTTATCTCTTCGGACACACATACACTCAGTCACAGACACAGACACATACATATACCCACGCAAAACTGACTCAAGTATACAAATAAAAACAAAAATCTCTTATTAATTATTCACACATACAATCACTCACACACATACATAAACAGAATCACACACACCCGCTCCCTCACACATGCAAAGACACAGACACACACACACACATAAACATACATACATACACACTCACCCACGCAAACAAATAAAAGCAATCTCTCACTCAGAATCACACACACTCGCTCCCTCACAAACACAAACACAGACACTTACTCCCTACAAACACACAACACAAACACACACACAAACACACACACACACACACTAACACACACACAACACACAAACGCACACACAAACACACACACACAACACACACAACACAACACACACACACACACACACACACAAAACCTCTTAATGATGTCGAAGTCTCGCGAATAATGTAACTTAAAAAAGATGAATTCACTCCAGTGTTCCGTGCTTACTAGAACCCGTCATGTTAGAATAAGACAGATGAGTGTCGAAAATGCCTTCAGCTCTTGGTGGGCTCTTTGTGTTGACTTTTAGGAAATTAGGATCTCTTTGTGGGGGTGGGGGGAAGGGGGGGGTGGTAGGAGATTTTGGGGTGGGGGTGGAGGGGGGGAGATTTTGGGGTGGGGGTGAAGGGGGGGGGGAGATTTTGGGGTGGGGGTGAAGGGGGGAGGAGGGAGGTAGGGGTGGAGGGGGGAGAAAGGATGGGGGAGGAGGTGGGAGAACTCTTTGTGTTGACTTTTAAGAAATTGGGATCTCTTCGTGGGGGTGGAGGGGGGGGGGGGGGGATTTTGGGGGGGGGGGGGGGGGGGAGATTTTGGGGTGGGGTTGAAGGGGGGGAGAAAGGATGGGGAGGAGGTGGAAAAACTCTTTGAGTTGACTTTTAAGAAATTGGGATCTCTTCGTGGGGGTGGGGGGAGGGGGGGGAGGTTTTGGGGTGGGGGTGGAAGGGGGAGGAGGGAGGTAAGGGAGGAGGTGGGAGAGGAAGGATGGGATGGAAGAGGGGAGGAAGGGAAAAAGAGGGGAGGAAGGGAGGGACGGGGAGGGGGAGGAGAAAGGGAGGAGGGGTTTTGAATTGGGGAGGAAAGAAGGGGAGAAGTTGGGGAAGGAAGGGTGGGGGAGGTGGGAGAGGAGGAGGGGTTTGGGTTGGGGGAGGAAGGGAGGGGAGGAAGAGGTTTCGGGGTGGGGGAAGAGGTTTCGGGGTGGGGGAAGAGGTGCAGGGGAAGAATTGAAACTTAGGAAATTAAGAAACAAATGAGAGAGATTATTTTTCTTTGTGTGTGTGTGTGGGGGGGGGATAATAAAGAAACAGAGAGGAAAGGTTGGATAAGAAGGGAGAGGCGGAGGGAAGGAAAGAAGGGGATGGATAAGAAAAGGGTAAGAAGGGAGGGAGAAGAACGAAGAATAAGGAGATGGAGGGAGGGAGAGAGGGATGGATTTAAGGGAGGAGGGCAAGGAGGGAGGAATGCAAGAGGAGAGGCTTAAGGGAGGAGAAGAAGGGAAGGGAAGGGAGAAGAAGGAGGGGAATAAGTTAGGGACTTAAATAAAGAGAAGATGGGAAGGGAAGGGAGGGAGAGGGAGAGGGAAGGGAAAAGAGAAGAGATGAAAGAAAGGGAAAGGAAGGGAGAAAGAAAAAAAGAGAGATGGAGGAAGAAAAAAAGAAAGGAGGGGCCTAAATGAAGGGAAGGGAAGGGCGTGAGGGAGGGAGAGGGAAGGGAAGAAGGGCGAGAGGGAGGGAGAGGCTTAAGGGAAGGGAATATCCGAGAGGCGAGAGCTCGAGGGAGGGAGGGTCATGGGAGGAGGTGTGTGTGTGTGTGCAAGATGCAAGACCGCTGGTGTGCAAAAGGGCGAGAGGGAACACAATGTTGTAGAAGAGCAATGTTGCAAGCCATGCAACAACAACTTCTTTCTTTCTTTCTTTCTTTCTCTCTTTCTTCCATCTTACTTCTTTTTTTCTCTTTCTTCCTTTCTTCTGGAGGGGAGTGTAAGGTAGAGAGGAGAAGGGAGGAGGAGGATGTATAGGGAGACGAGGGGGGAGGGAGGAAGTGGAGAGAGATAGATAGATAGATAGATAGATAGATAGAGATAGATAGATAGATAGATAGATAGAGAGAGAGAGAGAGAGAGAGAGAGAGAGAAAGAGACTAGCATCACGGAATGGAAGACAGAAAGGAAGAATAAAAAAAGAGATGGAAGAAAAAAAGGGATAAAAGGAAAACAAAAAGAAACAAGCAAAAAACAACAACAACAACAACAAAAAACGACCAAGAAGACTGCCTACGTTGGGAGGGGGAGGGGGAGGGGGAGGAGGAGGAGGGGGATGGGGGGGGCTCACGACCGCCATGTTGGTCTCTCGCGCGGGGGTGTTGAGGGAGGGAGGGAGGGGGGGGAGAGGAAGGGGTAATGAAGGTAAGGGGATTGAGGGAGGGTTTAGGGGGAGGGGTAGGGGTAGGGGGAGGAGGAGCAGGGAGGAGGGGGAGAAGAAGGGTTTAGGAGGGAGTTCGGCGTTGAAGGAAGGGGTAGATAGATAGGAAATAGATAGACAGATTGATAGATAGATAGATAGACAGACAGATAGACTAATGGATAGATATAAATATCTACATAGATGGATGTGTTATATATATATATATATATATATATATATATATATATATATATATATATATACATACATATATACATACACACATACATACATACATATATAAAAGCACCAAAAAAATTCAAGGCAAAGATCCAAACGCCCGCACCGAGCGGCCGCCCGCACGAGAGACGAGAAAATGAGATGAGATCCTGAGATTCTGGTCTGGGAGGAGGGCGGGCTTTCCTCATTCATTCGTTTTACAACCACCAAGCCCCTATGAGTCAGCGAGGTCGCGGGGGGGAGACGGGGGGGAGGGGGGAGGTGTGAGGGGGAGGGGGAGGGATTGGGGAGGGGGAGAGGGATGGGGGGTTGGGGAAGGGGTGTAGGTGTGAGGGGGGAGGGAAGGGGGTGTAGGTGTTAGGGGGAAGGGGGGAGGGGAGAGAGGGGAGGGGGAGAGGGATGGGGGAAGGGGTGTGGGAGGGGTTAGGTGTCGAGGGTGGGGGAAGAAGGAAGGTGGGGGGGGGGGGAAGGAGGAGAGCGTCTTATAAGAAGACATAAAGAAGAGAAGAGAAGAAAAGAGAAGATAATATGTAAGAAGAAAAGTGTGAGGGAAAAAGACGTGAGATAAAATTTATTGAACAAGGAGGAAAAGTTGTAAGATAAAATCACATGATTATATATAAATATTCATGCATATATATATATATATATATATATATATATATATATATATATATATATATATATATATATATATATATATATATAAAATATCATGTATTATAGATGACAGATAGATAGGTTATCTATCTGTATGTATATATATATATATATATATATATATATATATATATATATATATATATATATATATATATATATATATATATATATATATATATATATATATATATATATATATATATATATATATATATATATATATATATATATATATATATATATATAGTATCACGTATTATAGATGAGTTTGTCCCTTCCATCACGCTACAATAGATAAGAAAGAGTAATAATATTCACATAACTCCTCTTATCCCCCTAAGATATTTCCTCTTTCGTGACATAATTCAAAACCAAAATCATAAATCACTGTAATAAGACTGACAAACGAGAATATTTCTTACAATATATCGGGCCTAAAATTGTGAAGAAGAAAAAATATTTTGGTTTCGAACAGGGAATCATAAACATGATTCTCTGTTGAATATAAGAGTCTGGATGGGATCTGGTGAGAGAGAGAGAGAGAGAGAAAGAGAGGGAGAGAGAGAGAGAGAGAGAGAGAGAGAGAGAGAGAGAGAGAGAGAGAGAGAGAGAGAGAGAGAGAGAGATAGAGAGAGAGAGAGAGAGAGAGAGAGAGAGAGAGAGATAGAGAGAGATAGAGAGTGAAAGAGAGAGAGAGAGGGAAAGAGAGATAAAGAGAGGGGAGGGAGAGAGAGAGACAGATTGATAGATAGAGATAGAGATAGATAAATAGATAGAGAGAGTGGAAGACAGATAGATAGATAGAGATAGATATAGAGATAGATAAATAGATGAATAGATAGATAGATAGAGAGAGAGAGAGATAAACATCAAGATAGATCAAGAAGATGCACCAAAAAAAAAAAAACAAGAGTGAAAATAGAAGCTACAAAAAAAAAATAATAATAAAATAAAAATCAAAGAAAAAACAAAGACAGTTACATTCTCCCCTCTCCCCCATCCCCCCTCTCCCCACACACCCTCCTCTCCTCCTCCCCGTCCTCCTCTTTCCCCTCCTCCACTGGGCCCACCAAAAGGCCCACCAAAAGGCCCACCAAAAGGCCCACCAAAAGGCCCACCAAAAGGCCCACCAAAAGGCCCACCAAAAGGCCCACCAAAAGGCCCACCAAAAGGCCACCACGAACAAGCCTCGCGGGTGTGGGATCGTCACGTTCTTAGGTGGCACCGCGGCGCAGGTGCTGTAACCCGGCATCATTATTATGTTAACGAGATGTTACGGAGCGGAACCTTACGTCATGGCCATGGGGGAGGGGAGGTAGGGAGGGGGAGGAGGAGGATGGGAGGGGAAGGGGGAAGGGGAGGGAGGGAGGGGAGGTGAGGGAGGGAGGAGGGGGAGGGAGGGGGGAGGTGAGGGGAGGTGAGGATGGGGAGGGGAGGGGAGGGATGGAAGGGAGGGAGAGAGAGGGGGGAGGTGAGGGAGGGGATGGGAGGGGAGGGAGGGGAAGGGGAAGGAGGGAGGGGTAGAGGGAGGGAGGGGAGGGGAGGGAGTAGAGTAGATTGTATGGAAAGGAGTGGAGTGGAGCGGGGGAAGGAAAAGGGAGCGGGGGGGAGAAGAAGGGGTGTGGAGGGAGGGGGAGGAGGGGAGGAGAGGAGGGAGAAGGGGAGTGGAGGGAAGGGGAGAGAAATGGGAAGACCATGAAAAAGGGGAGGATAATGATAGAGTGGGGGGGGGGGCGTGAGAATAAGGGAGTGGAGATGGAGAATTTGTAGATATAGATATAGATATAGACTTAGATATAGATATAGATATTGACATAGTTATAGATTCAGATATAAATATAAATATAAACATAAACATAGATATAGATATAGATGTAGAAATAGATAAAGATATAGATGTAGTTACAGATATAGAAATATAAATGGATAAAAATAAGAATAAGGTGATGGAATGTAGTAGATATAAGAAAAAGAAGTAATTAAGTTCACGGAAAAAATAGAAAATAAAGAATAAGGAGAAGTAAAAGAAGAAAAAGGAATAGTGAAGGACTTCAGAAAAAGAAAAAGAAGATGAGGAAGCAAAAAAGGAGAAGAAAACAGATGGAGAATAATAGGAATAATAATAATAATAAGGATAAAAAATGAGAAGAAGAAGAAGAAGAAGAAGAAAAACGAGAAGAAGAATAAGGGGAAGACAAATATGAAGATGAAGATGGAGAAAAAGGACTATAAAAGAAGAAAGAAACGTATAGGCCTATTTGAAATCTTCATGTAAATGGCACTATAGTTCATGGGAGGACTTTTTGGAACGTAAGATATGTGATTGAGGCCGATTGGGCGAATGACCAGAGGCAGGCCTTCTGGGGAAGTGTGTGTGTGTGTGTGTGTGTGTGTGTGTACGTGTGTGTGTGTTTATGATTGCAGGTATGGATGTATGTGTGTGTGTGTGTGTGTGTGTGTCTATGATTGCAGGTATGATTGTATGTGTGTGTGTGTGTCTGTGTACGTGATTGTGTCTATGATTGCAGGTATGATTGTGTGTGTGTTTGTATGTATCTGTATGTGTACATATGTCTGTTTGTGTATATGATTATATATCCACATGCACGACTGTTACATACATACATATTTACAGTACAATCCACGCGTTACTTCATATGTTTACGAATCTATAATTGTGTTTGTATGCTCGTTCTTGCGTGCGAAGGTGTGTCTGTGTGTGGCATCTCCACCTACCCACCCGGCTCAACATACAGGACATTAACTTTCTCATTCATTCTGCCTCCCGCGGTGCCCAACCAGCTAGTGATGGCGTCGGGGTCAGCACAGGTCAAGATCGGAGCAGGGGGCACCGAGTCCAGGCTAGAGATGGGCGGAGAAGCATGCCCAGGAATGAGATATTGGGTCCAGAGGCGAGTCTATATTGTGGAGAGAGGAGTTTTAGGCCGTCGTTTGACCCGAATATATATGATTTATTTTTGATTTTTTTTTATTTTTCTCCTTCTTCTTCAAAGATTCTATATAACATTATACAACAACTGTCATGGCTTGCTTTGGTAAATATTTTTTATTTTTCTTCTTCTTTTTCTTCTTTGATTTCTTTTTTTTTCTTCTTCTTCTTCTTCTTCTTTTTCTTCAAAGATTCTATATATCATTACACAACAACGGTCGTGGCTTGCTTTGGTAGATATATATCAACATATCTGGTAGATATTTGGTAGATATATATCAACGTTATTTCTTAGAAAGAATCTACACATCATTAAATTTCTGTGATGATATAACAAGAAGAAAACCTGTATATCATAAAATTCCTTCTTCATCAACACATCACTCCTACAAGCATCTATATATCATAAAAAATCAGTGGTCTTATCACAACAACAACAACAACAGAAATCTAAAACATGAATATCGTAAAGCATCTATACATCATTAAAATATGTGATCTCATCACAACAACAACAATAACAACAACAGCAACAACAGAAATCCAAAACAAGAATATCGTAAAGAATCTATACATCATTAAAAATCAGTGCTCTTATCACAACAACAACAACACCAACAACAACAACAACAGAAATCTAAACCATGAATATCGCAACCATAACCACAATTATTCCGAAGCGAGGTTCCAGTGTGCAGGAGAGTGTAGGGCACAAAATCTGTGTAAGGTTTATGGAGTGTGGGGGCAGTGTGGGTGTAGGTACAGTTAACGCGATAAGGGTATTTGGGAGGGAGGTTGGGGAAGGAGGGAGGGATGGAGGGGAGGGGATGGGAGGGGAGGGGAGGAAGAGAAGGGAGTGAGGGATGGGAGAGAGGGGGAGAGAGAGAGAGGGGGATGCAGAAAGAGAGAGAAAGAGAGAGGGATAGGGTGAAGAGAGAGAGAGAGAAAAAAGAGATGCAGAGAAAGAGAATGAGAAAGAAATGCAGAGAGAGAAAGAGAGAGAGAGACGTGAGAAGGGAAGTTTTTTTTTTCTTCTTTTCCGAACAAGACAGATTGCTTATACAGGCAAACGAATGGTTAGGCTCGCCGTGCCGAGGAGAGGCGGAGAGAAGTTAATGCACATGAAGAAAGGAATCCATCAGAGGTCAGCCGCCACATCCAGCACTCTCTCGGCTAAAAGCAAACCCACTCAGCAATCAACGCAAGCAAAAGCCATCAAAGCCTCATCCTTCAAGCCATTAAGTAGACGTTCGAGTGTCAACACAACCCTTCCGTCAGTGTCACAGCCAATCGCTCTTTTCCTTCAACCTCAACCTCACAGA
>BOPN01000798.1:190000-197500 GCA_017312705.2 Penaeus japonicus
TCCCCCCTTCCCCCCCCCCCCCCTTCCTCCCCCTCCTTTAGCATCATTGCCATCACTCTCCATTTTGCGGAATAATGAGTCCTTTAAGTATAATTGATCCGTCAGTCCTTCTTCAGTGTCGTGGATGCTGCATCATTATAGCATTTTTTAAGCCGCGGCGAAGCATTATTTTCCTGACAATGACACAAGAGTACAAGTCGGCGCGGATGTGTATTCAATATTAAACAGGACCCGTTGGTGTCTGGTTGGTTTTAATAGCTCCGGTTGCACGGTGATTTCAATGCCTGTGCAAGTAGCTATCCCAATCCTTCATTCTAAAGGTGTACGTGCGTGCATTCTTGATTACGTGTATTGCAGTTAATTGTCCATTAGAATGATAGTATGTTGGATCATAATTACATATAATTTTTTTTTTTCTTTTTTTTTTAGCTATCATCATGTTTCTTGATTTAGTTCTGATCTCAAATGTATTCCATCTTTCTCTCTGTTGTTCGTTCTAGGTATTTTATTATCATAGCTAATCTGGTTATCCCTTGTCTTCTGTCTGTCTCTGTCTCTCTCTCTCTCTCTTTCTCTTTCTCTCTCTCTCTCTCTCTCTCTCTTTCTCTTTCTTTCTTTCTCTCTCTCTCTCTCTCTCTCTCTCTTCTCTCTCTCTCTCTCTCTCTCTCTCTCTCTCTCTCTCTCTCTCTCTCTCTCTCTCTTCTATCTATCTATCTATCTCTATCTATCTATCTATCTGTCCTTCTCGCTAGCTCTCGGTCTCTCGTTCCCTCATTAACATCTTCACCTCATCACCATCCTCATTAACACACACACATACACACACAAACACGCACACATCGTTCTCTCTTTTTCTTCTTTTTCTTTGTCTTCATCCTTCTTATTATTTATATTTTTCTAATCCTTCCTTCTTATTTTTCTTCATTTTCTTCTTCTACGTTGTATTTTTCCTCTTCTTCTCCATTTCTTTTTTTTTTTTACTTTTTAACTTTTTTCTGTCCCACTTTGTCTTTTCTTCTTTTCCTCTTTACTTCTCCCCCTTTTTCTTGACTTTTCCCTCTTTCTCTCCCTTCTCCTTTCTTTCTTTCTCTCGTTTCGTCTCTTTCCCTTGCTCTTTCCCTTTTCTACTTCGCCTTATCTCTCTCTCTCTCCTCCTCCTCCTCTTCCTCCTCCTTCCCTCTTCCCCTTCCCTATCTTCCGCCCCCCACTCTCTCTCCTTCTCCCCCCCATCCCCCCTCCCCCTCTTCCACTCCCTCTTCCACCTCCCTTTCTCCTCATCCCTCTCTTCCTCCATCCCCTTCCTCCTCCTTCTCCCCCTCCCCTCTCCCCCTCTTCCACTCCCTCTTCCACCTCCCCTTCTCTTCCTCCTCCTCCTCCTCCTCCCCCTCTTCCTCCTTCCCTCTTCCCCTTCCCTATCTTCCGCCCTCCATTCTCTCTCCTTCTCCCCCCCCCCATCCCCTTCCCCATCTTCCACCTCTCTTTCCACCTCCTCTCTTTTCTCTTCCTCTCTCCTCCTTCCCCTCCTCCTCTCTCCTCCTCCCTCCTTCCCTCTTCCCCCTTCCCCCATCTTCCGCCTCCCACTCTCTCTCTCTCCCCCTAACCCCCTTCCCCCTCTTCCCCCTTCCTCTTCCACCTCCCTCTCTTCTCCTCCTCCCTCTCCTCCTCCTCCCCCTCCTCCTCCTTCTCCCCATCCCCATCCCCTTCCCCCTCTTCCACTCCCTCTTCTACCTCCCTTCCTCCTCCTCCTCCATCCCCCCCTCCTCCTCCTCCTCCTCCCCATCCCCCCCCCCCCCCCCCCCCCCCCCCCCCCCCCCCCCATCCCCCTCTTCCCCCTCCCTTCCTCCTCCTCCTCCTCCTCCTCCTCCTCTTCCTCCTCCTTCTCCCCCTTCCCTCTCCCCCATCCTCCTCCCCCTCTTCCCCTCCCTCTTCCACCTCCCCCCATCCCCCTCCACCTCTTCCACCTCCCTCTCTCCTCCTCTTCCTCCTCCTCCACATCCCTTCTTCCTTCTCCATCCCCTCCCCTTCCTCCTCCTTCTCCCCCTTCCCTCTCCCCCATCCCCCATCCCCCTCTTCCCCTCCCTCATCCACTCCCTCTTCCCCTCCATCTTCCACCTCCCTTCCTCCTCCTCCTCAACCTCCTCCTCCTCCTCAACCTCCTCCTCCTCCTCCTCCTCCTCCTCAACCTCCTCCTCTCATCTCTCAACCCGCACCTGCCATCTCATCATCTCCCCCCCTCCCCCCTCCTCCCATGCTCCCACACCCGAGCTGCATCATCTTTTGTTTACTCGTTACAAACTCTCTGTCAGTCAAGCGCTGTTATGGCCTGACTCGATCACTCGTCAGTCACAATCAGCAGGTCGGGAGGAGGTCGTAAATATTGTTCTTTAGGGAGACCCCTTCGCTCGGGTTGATTCCCCTCCATAGCTAGGCTGGGATTTTTGAGGTCTGGGGTTGGGTGGTGTTTGTCTTTATTTGGGGTGGTGGTTTGTGTGGTTGTAAGTGTGGTTGTTTGTGGGTTGTGTGTGTGGGTGTTGGTTGTTGTGTGGTTGTGTTGTGGTTGGTTGTTGTTTTTTGTGTGTGTTGTGTGTTGTGGTTGTGTGTGTGGTTGTGTTTATTTGTGGTTAATTGTGGGTGTTTGTGTGGTTTTGTGTGTGTTTTGTGTTGTTTTTGTGTGTGGTTGTTGTGTGTGTTTGTGATTGTGGTTGTGCGTATGTTTGTGGTTCTCTCTCTCTATCCACCGTGTATATGCAAGTGTGTGTGTGTGTGTGCGTGCCTGTGTGCGTGCGTGTGTGTGTGTGTGTGTGTGTGTGTGTGTGTGTGTGTGTGTGTGTGTGTTTATGCTTATTCATTTCTCTTTGGCTATGTGTGTATCTATGTGTACATTCCCGTATGCATACGTGTGCACATATCTCTATACATTCGTTCGAGCATAAGCTAACATATTTATGCCTGCGTCAGTATTTTGTGCATTCAAGTGTGGGTGAGTGCTTGTATATGCATCTTCCCATCCCTAACCATTGAGAATTTCTGAATCTTCTTATGTTATACCTTATTCTTGTTCTTTTCCTTTTATTCATATTCTTATACGTTTGTTCAACGCCGTTCATATTTTTATAGTTTTGTTCTGCTTCTGTTCATATTATTCATAGTTTTGTTCAACTTCGTTCATATTTTTATAGTTTTGTCCAACGCCGTTCATATTTTTATATTTTGTTCAACTCCGTTCATATTTTTATAGTTTTTTACAACTCTGTTCATATTTTTATAGTTTTGTTCAACCGTTCATATTTTTATAGTTTTGTTCAACTCCGTTCATATTTTTATAGTTTTGTTCTGCTTCTGTTCATATTTCTAAAATTTAGTTATTTTTTTGTCTGTTCATATTTCTGAAGGTTTGTTCTCTCTCTTCTGTTCATATTTCTAAAATTCATATTTCTGAAGAAAAAAAAATCTGTTCATATTTCTGGGGGTTTGTTCTCTCTCTTCTGTTTATATTTCTGAAGGTTTGTTCTCTCTCTCCAGTTCATATTTTTTAACTTTGTGTTCAATTCTGTTCATATCTTTATAGTTTTGTTCAATTCTGTTCCTATTTTAATTTTTTTTGTTCAATTCTGTTCATATTTCTATATTTTGTTCAACTATGTTCACATCTTTACAGTTCTGTTCAAATTCAAATCTTCTTCTCTTTCTGTGCACCTCTTTTATCATGTCTTATCATGTTGCATCTTTCACTTGGTTTATCTAGGTTGTTTTAATGATAAGAAAAGTAAGGATGATAATAATAATGATAATAATATAATGATAATAACAATAACAGTGATATCCATTATCATTATTGTTTTATTATCGTTATTGTCATAATTTTTATAATTATGATTATTATTATCATCATTGTTATCATTATTGTTATTGTTGATGTGATCATTATCATCATCATTAATGTCACTATTGTTATCATTACCATTACTATCATTGCCATTACGATTATCGTTATTACCATCATTGCTATCGCTATAATCATCTTTATTAGCATTAATTATTATCATTATCATTACGATCATCATTATCATCATCCTTATCGCCATTATTTGTGCAACAACTAAATCAACATAAACAAAAAAAATCCCATTCTTCTCATACACATCAACATATCAATAACCTCACCACTGCAAATGCAAATCCACCTTGCAACATCAATAAATAAATAATAATAAAGAAAGAAAAATCAATAAAATCAATAAAGAAAACACAGGTGCTTGTCATTCACCCGACAGTTGCGATGATGTTAAATTCTCTGATTTTAGTCATTTTGAATGATCTTCAGGAGTATCATATGACTCCTGATAATATATATTATCCTTTGAATAAAAAAAAGAAAAGAAAAAGAAAGAAAAAAATGGGCGTTGGAATGGGTGAGTGTTGGAAAATGTGGGTTATTGTTCTATATATTTCTTTTCTCTGTCTGTCTGTTTGTTTCCTATTTATTGATGTGTCTGTCTATTCGTCTCTCTCACTTTCTCTTTCTCTTTGCCTTTGTCTTTCTCTTCTCTCTCTCTCTTTCTATCTATCTATCTATCTATCTATCTATCTATACATATACATATTTCTTCCACTCCTTCTCCCCACTCTACTCTCTTCTCCTCACTCTTCTTTTCATTTTATCTTTCACCTACCTTCCCTTACTGTCTCCCCCCCCCCTCTCCCCCTCTCCTCTCCTCCTCACATCTCTCACTCTCCCCTCTCCCGCTCCCCCTCCTCCCCCTCCTCTCCCTTCTACCTCTCCTCCCCCTCTCTCCCTCCCCCTCATACCTCCCCTTCTCCCCCTCCTCCCCCTCCTCCCACCCTCCCCCATCCTCCCCCTCTATCCCTCCCTATCCATCCATCCATCTATCTATCTATCCACTCAACTCACGCCCAGCCTGGGGTCTCTCAAGTCAGGAAACCAAACACAACCAGATGAATGATATGCACTAGACGTCACCGTTAAAATATTCGTGTTTGTTCATGCTGTACTAAGTTCATTGGGGGATTGTCGATTGCAAACAGGTTGATGCAATAGGCAAGAGAGATAGATGCATGGTTAGACTATCGTTGAAAGGGGGGTAGATGGATAGAGATAGAACGGTGGGGGTATGGGGGGGGGTTGAGGGGGGTGTTGGTAGATGGATGGGCAGGCGTGTAGATAGATGGAGATGCAGGTTGATAGATGTAATGAGAGAGAGAGGGGGGGGAGAGAGAGAGGGAGGGAGGGAGAAAGGTTGGCATGAGTGCTTTGGACGCGGCGCTGGTCGGTGTTGTAAGCTGACGAGGTTTGGTGTCATAACCGTCCTGTTGCTTTCTCTCCTGTTTCCATATTTGATGTATCGGCTTTTTCTTTTAGTCTTTTTGTACTTTTCCTCTCGCTTTTCCTCTCTCTCTCTCTCTCTCTCTAGCTCTTTCTTGCTCTCTCTAGCTCTTTCTTTCTCTCTCTAGCTCTTTCTTGCTCTCTCTCTCTCTCTCTCTCTCTCTCTCTTTGTCTCTTTCTCTCTCTCTCTCTCTCGCTCGCTCGCTCGCTTGCTCGTTCTCGCTCTCTCTTACTCTTTCTTGCTCTCTTTCTGTCTGTCTGTCTGTCTTTTTCTTTTTCTCTCTTTCTGTTTATCTCTCTCGCTCTCGCTCTCTCTCGTATATATATATATATATACATACATATATATATATATATATATATATATATATATATATATATATATATATATAAATAGAGAGAGAGAGGGGGGGGGAGAGAAATAGGTAGATAGACAGACAGATAGATAGATAGAGAGAAAGAGAGGGAGAGAGAGAGAGAGAAATACTGAGGTGGGGATAGATAGATAGATATATAGAGATGGATCGATAAATAGATATATAGAGATGGATCGATAAATAGATAGATAGAGAGAGAGAGAGAGCCACCAGAATAGGAATGCCAAAGCGGCCGACACGAGTGCCAACAAGCCAGTCATGTTACACAGCCGCCGGGCGCTGAAAGCCTATGAAGCGAGCGATTTTTAACCTTATGGTACCACACTGGACGGCTCGAAATCACTCGCTCCAGAGAAAGAGACATAGAAGCGCCGAAAGTTGATTGTGTCTCGCATTCGCTATGACTCTTTTTTCTCATTTTTCTTTAAAAAATGTGTTTGTGTATCATCGAATAGATATGTATTTATGTCGGTATCTATAAAGGACGGTGATTTATATTTTAAAAATGTTCCTTTTCTTCAAGTGTGTGTTGAAATATAGAACGTTTGATAGAGTTTGATCATTTCTATCTATTGATTAAATTGCTTAACAATTTTGGACACTATTCTATCTCAATCGCAACTACGCCCCTCCCCCTTACCCTTAACTCCTCCCCTCCCCTCTCCCCTTCTCCCCTCCTCACTCCCTTTCTTCTCGTTCTCCCACCCCCCTCCTTCCCCTCCATCTCCTCCCCTCCTCTTCCCCCTCCCCTCCACCCCTCCCCTCCCCCCCTCCACCCTCTCCATCCCTCCTCCCCTCCACCCCCTCTCCTCTCCATCCCTCCCCCCCCTCCATCCCCTCGTCACCCTCCCTCCCCTCCCCCCCGCCAGAAACGGTTAACGTATCATATCAATATTTCTGTTCGACAGTTTAATCAGCTGAGCCATCAGCTGATTAGGATCTGGAGTAAGAGGGGTAGTTGCCATATATGGAAGTGGACCGGGCTAAACACAGCGAGACTCGTGGGTGTGTGGGTGTGGGTGTGTGGGTGTGGGTGTAGGGGGTGTTTAGGGGTGGGGGTGTGTGTGGAGGGGTGTAGGGGTGTGGGTGGGGGGGTGTCGAGAGTGTCGAGAGTGTGTGTGTGTATTGATGCGTGCTTATTCTCTCTCTCTCTCTCTCTTTTCCTCATCCTCTTTTTTTCTCTTCCTCCTCCTCTCTACCTCCCTCTTCCTCATCTTCCCTCTCCATCTCGCTCTCACTCTCTCGCGTTCACCTTCTCCCTCTCTCTTTCTATCTTTCTCTCTCTCTCTTTCTCTCTTTCTTTCCCACTCCCTCTCTTCCCTCTCTCCCTCCCTACCTCTCATCCATCTCTCCCTCTCTCCCTCCTTCTCCTTTCCTCCACCTCCCATGCCTCTCCTTCTCCCTCTCTCGTTCTCCTTCTCCCTCTCCCTCCCTCTTCCTCCCCCACCTCTCCCTCTCCCTCCCACTCTCCCTCCTTCTCCCTCCTTCTCTCTCCCTCCACCTCCCCCTCCCCTACCTCCCCCTCCCCCTCCCCCACCTCCCCCATCTCTCCTTCTCCCTCCCTCTTCCTCTCTCCGTCTCTCCTTAATACCAAAAGGCAAATTTAGTACCGCCAACACTTAAGAAAACAACACTTAAGTCCCGACACTTAATTGGTTGCAAAAGAAAGTGAATATTTAGTTGCCTTGGTGGCTAATCGGTCAACCAAAGGCCCTGTCAATTGCTAAGGGCGAGTGGAAGGTACTGGTATATTTTTCATGATCATTTTTATCATTATTA
>BOPN01000798.1:207500-210000 GCA_017312705.2 Penaeus japonicus
TGTGTGTGTGTGTGTGTATCAGTGTGTGTGTGTGTGTGTCTGCCCCCCCCCCCTCTCTCTCTCTCTCTGTTCCTCTGCTCCTCTTTCTCTCTCTCCCTACTTCTCTCCCTCCCTCCCCTCCTTCCCTCTCTCTCTCTCTCTGTTCCTCTGCTCCTCTTTCTCTCTCTCCCTACTTCTCTCCCTCCCTCCCCTCCTTCCCTCTCTCTCTCTCTCTGTTCCTCTGCTCCTCTTTATTTCTCTCTCTCCCTACTTTTCTCCCTCTCCCTCCCCCTTCCCACTCACTTCCCTCCCTCCCCTTCCCTCTCCCTCCTTCTCCCACTCCCTCTCCCTCCCTTCCCTCCTCATTCATCTCCATCGGTATCAGTTCATCGCCGCGATGAACTGTTCCTACATCTGTCAGAGCGGAGGGAGCAGAATCCGCCCGTAATCGCTGGCATGCATCATGATTACAACAGACAACAGGTGATCAATTCCCCCTTCTCAATCCCCCACCTCTTCCTCCCTTCTTTCTTTCTTTCTTTCTATTCTTCCTCTTCTCCTCCTTCTATGTCTGTTTTCTCCTTCTGTCCTTCTCTTCCCCTTCTCTTCTTTCTATATCTTTTTCCCACTTCCCTTACTTCTCCTTCTCTCTTTCTCCTTTCCTTTACTCCTCCTCCTCTCCCCATTCCCCTCTTCCCCTCCTACTCCTCCACCTCCTCCTCTTCCCCTTCCCCTCCTACTCCTCCATCTCCTCCTCTTCCCCTTCCCCTCCTCCTCCTCTTCTTCCTTTTTCTTTATTTTCTTTTTAACTAAACGACCGTTAAGTACGTTTAAGGACTAACTGCCTTAGTTAAATAAAGATTTTTCAAACTATATCTTCCCTCTTTTTATCTTTTTCTATCTCTTTTTTCTAATATCATGTTTTTTTCCCTCATTCTAATTCTGCTTCTTCTTCTCTTTTTTATTATCATCATTGATATTTATTATCATTGCTATCATTATCATTATATTATTATTATTATTATCATTATATTATTATTATTATTATTATTATTATTATCATTATTATTATATTATTATCATTATTATTATCATATTATTATCATTATTATTATTATTATCATTATTATTATTATTATCATTATTATTATATTATTATTATCATTATTATTATTATCATTATCATTACTATTATTATCATTATTATCATCATCATCATTATAATCATTACCAATATTGCCTTCTCTGATCATAATTATGGTGCAGGTATTGTTGTTATGAAGCTTTTAAAGATATGGTGTTCTGTGGCGACCGTTGCTTTATTATTCTCGTTAACCGAAAATGGATAAGAGGACCATTTATAAAAGCTATGTCTTATGAGTGTTTTGCCATTGTGGGATACGAGGCGCAGTGAGACTAATTTGCAATCGTTCCATTGCTCTGTAACTCAAAGGATGATTTATGTTTTATGAAACTCGTCGAATTACTAAAATTTGTTGTTTTTGTTTATATATGATTAATTCCGTTTGTTTGTTCATGTTTGTTTTTTGTTTTGTTTTTTTAAGCTGTATTCTGTCTATAATTATTTAAACCTACCGTTTATAAAAGGAAAAACAAAAGAAAAAGACGTTACGAAACGGAAATGCTTTAAAGACGAGGAAATTATCACGACCACAAGGCTATCTTCTTCTTCCTCTCATTCTTTTGATGTCTTCAGTAACGCGGTCTTTCGTATATAATTAAGATTTCTTCCGTTGATTTAATCCTCTGGACCCATATAATTAATTGGGAACAGAACAGTCCTTTTAGTCCTTAGTACAAACATGTTAGTACGAATATAATGTTCGTAAACCGACTTTACACGTAGGTTAGATTACAGAAGCGTGCGCGGGGTTATTGCCTGTTTGAACTTCCACGCAGTAAGATCTTTATAATAATCATAAAAAAAACAGCCCACTGATGCTTAAGATTAAGTCCCTGCCAGAGCAAATAGTCCATAATTTTCCTAAGTTACCTCAATTACCAATAAGCTATAAAAAGAGAGAGAGAGAGATAGAGGAGAAAAAAAGTAAGAGAGAAAAATATTCGAAAGGCGAGTCGACGCGGCCACACACAATGGCGGACAATTACAACCATTCACCTGCCTGAGGTCCATCGCCCGTCACATTGTATTAGAAAGCTATCATTGCCTTTACTCTATGAAGAGCAAATTATGGCGCGATCTATAATTATTTGCCTAACTATCATCTACAACAGATTCATTAGCCGAAAGCGAGGAGGGTTGCATCAAAAGAAAAAAGGGGCGTTTGCAGACGACGCATCCGAGCGCACGGCAACCAAAGGAAGAGCGAGATGCGTGCAGACGATAGAGCCTATCTGTCTTAGTCCGTTTCTTGATTGTCTATTCATCTATCTCCACCCACTTCTCTCTCTCTCTCTCTCTTTCTCTCTCTCTATATATATGTTTTTCCTTCTCTCTCTCTCTCTGCGCGCTCTCTCTCTCTCGTTTCTCTCTCTCTCT
>BOPN01000798.1:242500-252500 GCA_017312705.2 Penaeus japonicus
AAAAAATATAACGAAACTTCCCAGAAAAGAAGACGAAACAGCCTTAACGACCCTTTGACTCTGCCTCTAACGACTTATTGCCGGTGTGGTGGTCGTTACGGGGACCTTGGATATCGCAGCGTCGACGGCGATGGTGGCGGAGGTGGCGGTGGCTGTTGCTGCTGTTGCGTGTTGGCCGAAGGAGGGTCGGAGGCCAAGCGGGAGTGTTTGCCCGCGATCTCCAGGGCGAGACGAGACCGCGAAGGAGTCGTTCGAGGCTGAAGGGTTCACGGCGAGGGCGCCTCGGAGTCGCTGCTGACTGCCGCCGGCGAGAACGCCAAAGTAGGGAACGACGGAACAACACTGAGTCAACACTGAGTCAACAAGGCGGGTCGGGAGTCCATACATACACACACACACACACACGTAGACACACACACGCACACACACACGCACACACACACACACACACACACAGAAATACACACGCACACACAGACAGACACACATACTCACGTACACACACATGAGGGACAAATGACTGCGTTCGGGACCCAGGAACGAAGAACCTTTCTGCTTTTGTTGTGGAATGGGGGAAGGAAAAAGGCGTTCGAAAAAGGAGAAGTATTGTTCACATTGAAGTGATAGCTTGTGATATCGTCACATAAGAATATGATACACACATATATATATATACATATGTATTTATATATTTATGTATATATGTATATTTATAGATTTATATTTATACATATACATATATACTTTGAAACATATATATATATAGATATGTACATACTTAATACTTTATATATATATATATATATATATAGAGAGAGAGAGAGAGAGAGAGAGAGAGAGAGATAAATGTGTGTGCGCGAGCATTTACGTGTGCGAACAAGTGCATACCTAACGATAGCCATGCAATACAACACCTGCAACAAGCATAACACAGGCGTTCACTGCAACAGATGATTCAGTCACACTTGAACTTCAAAGACCAAGGAGCTCTCGCTGAATGTCAGAATGATGGCGAAATCAGAGGGGTGTGTCAGAGTGATTGTGTGGCCGCACAATATATGTCAGACAGATTGTGTTGTCATAGTGGTATGCCGGGGAGGCAGTGTGGCCATTTGGGTATTGTGTGGATGGAGTTCTTGACTCTGTGACGGGAGGGAAGGACTGGAGGGAGAGAGAGAGAGAAAGAGGGAGGGAGGGAGAGAGAGAAGGACTGGAGAGAGAGAGAAAGAGAGGGGGGGGGGGGAAGAGAGGGAAGGACTGGAGAGAGAGGGAGGGAGGGAGGAAAGAAAGGAAGGGAGAGAAAGAAAGGGAGAGAGGGGAGGGGGAGAAAGAGAGAGAGAGAGAGGAAGATGAAATAAAGAAAGGGGGAGAAAAATAGAGAGAGAGAGCCTTTAGCCTCTGACTTTGGCAAGTTTATTGAAACTAGTGGTGAGAGAGAGAGAGAAAGAGAGAGGTGGTTAGAGAGACAAACAGATAGAGAGAATGAGAAAGACGGAGATAAAGGGAAGGGAGACACGGAGAAGTAGAAAGAGAAAGACAAAGGATAGAGAAAGAGACAGACAGAAAAAAAATAACGAAGAAGCAAAAGCAAAAAAGAGGGCGAAAAAGAGAGATCCATAACCAACCAAACAAAGAAAGGAAACAAGACAAAAGAATAAAAAAAAACAGCTATCACAAAACAAAACAAAAGAATAACAAAAAAAAAAAAAAAAAAAAAAAGAGAGAAAAGAGAAGCAGCTATCACACCTCCCCTTGCATGACGCCGTTTAACACAAGGAGTCCACCCTTACAAAGCCTTGTGGCGTTGTGATGTGGCAGGTTGTACGAGCTGTTAGTGATGTTAGTGATGCTCTGATGTGTTCACTTGTCTTGTGTTGGTGAGTCGCCCTGCTAGACTGACACTAGATTGCTTTACTAGGTGTGTGTTTGTGTTTAGACGAATGTAAAGGAGATTGGTCTGATTACACAGCTGGACTAATTGCATACATGGATGGCTTTTCTACTATGTAAGTGGTTGGAGTGTAGGCTTTGTTAGGTTTAGATGTACTTTATGTGTGTGTATGCTTTTCTATGTACGGTTATCTTCTAGTTTATTTTGATTCTTAATTTATATGGTTCGTTGTGTGGCGTGTCTGTCTGTCTGTCTGTATCTCGTCTAGTTTTTGTTTATCGGTCTGCTTATTCGAAGTTGTTATTTTGATTGTTTGACAAAAAAGAAGAAAACAGAAAAATATATATGTATGTATGTAGGTTTGTGTATGTGTGTTTATATGTGTGTGTGTTTCTGTCTCTCAATTTCTCTTTCTGGCTCTATTTATTATATATATATATATATATAGAGAGAGAGAGAGAGAGAGGACGGAAAGAGAAGAAAGAAAGAGGGATTATTTTTGGACACGTTGCTTTAGTCATGGATTGATTACTGCTTTGTTCGCTCGCTTTGCCATGAACTCTCGTGTGTTATTTGGTTCATTCAATCAGTTAGTCACTGTTTATGAACTGTGCTGTATAACTGATTGGAAAATTAAATTCCCGAGAGAAGCTTATGCAAATGACGATAATGCACATGGTACAGAACAAAAGAAAACGCTAATTATCTAAAAATATATAAATCAATAAACGATGATGTATATGGCAAAAAAAGAAAAAAAAAATATATATACATACACTTACCATTCTCTCTTCGTATGATAAGAATTGTTTTTATTTTTGTCGTTTGATCGCATTTCTTTGTTGTTTTTGTTATTTCTTGTATTTCTCGTTATTATTTTCATCATTCATTATTATCGTTATCATTGTTATTGTTATTTACATCGTCATTATTATTGTCATTATCAATATTACTGTCATCATCAAAGTCATCATCTATATTTAATAATCAAATGATAATGATTATGTTATATCATATCATATCATATTATATTATATCATAATATATTATATAATGATAATTATAATTGCCATTTATATTGTTGTTTTTATTGTTATCATCATCATCATTATTATCATTACCATTGTTATCATTATTATCATCATCATCTTTATGTTATTACTGATCCCTTAAAAATATCTTAGATAACATAAGATATTTGCTTTAATTCATTTAATTTATTCAAATAAGGATATAATTTATTTTATTTCATTTATCAATTTAATTTCAATTTAATCTAATTTATCAGGGATTATTAGTGAAGAGAGAGAGAGAGAGAGAGATGACGAAGAGAGAGAAAGGGAGGAGAGAGAGAGAGATGACGAAAAGAGAGAAAGAGAGAACGAAAGAGAGAAAGAAAGAAAAAAAAGCGAAACCATAAATAAGAGAGAAAGAGGAAGAAAGAAACCGAGAACTATCTCTTTCTCATTTTTTTACGGGTCGTGGGCGGCGGTGGTGGGCGTGTGGGCGTGGAAATAGCACAGCCGACCCACGGAGATACAGAAGGAAGTCAGCACCAGGTTCTGGATAAAAGTCAGTGCTGAGTCTTGTCATGAGTCCATGAGGTCACTCCGGCGGTGCACTCTGTGGGCGTCCGTTGCGCCTTCTTGCAAAGACACTATCAAGATGAACCGCCGCCCTCACACTTCACTCACTCACTTACTCATTCATTCACTCACTCACTCACTCACTTCTTTCTTTTTCTTGTCGTTTTAAGTTATTCGAGCTTCTTAAGTCATTCACTCACTCATTCATTCACTCACTCACTTTTCTCTTTCTTATCGTTTTATCATTCGCGCCTTTTTTGGTCACTCACTCATTTACTCCCTCACTCATTCACTCACTCATTCACATACTCATTCACTCACTCACTCACTCATTCACTCACTCAATCACTCACTCACTCATTCACTCACTTCTCTCTTACTTATCGTTCTATTATCCACGCTTCTTAATTCCCTCACTTATTCACTCACTCGCATCTCCTAAACTCATATCTCTCTTTCTCTCACATTTTTTTTTTTTTTTTTTTTTTACGTCTGCCTCCATTACTCATAACTTGCATGGTATTCATAACCTCATTCTTTAAAGACTTGCCATGAGGTGTACTGAGGTCAGCACATAGGCACCTCATGATCTCCACACTTCACACCTCATATCACTCTATGTGACCCTCATTATCCTCACCATGGACATCATCATCCTCATGATTGCCTTCGCCCTGTCATCATTCTACTCATTTTCTCTCCTCCATTTACTCTTTTCTCTTTCTTCTTCCTTCTTCTATGTATTCTCCTCTTCCCTCCTTTATCTATTTTTCTGTCCTTCTGCCTTTTGCCTTCCATCCTTCTCCTCCCTGTTCTCTCTCCTTTTCCTTCTATCTCCCCTTCCCTTGTTCTCAAATCTCTTTTCTCTCTTTTTCCCTCTCCCCTTCCCTCATTTTCCTCCTCTTTCTACTACCCCCCTTTTCTCTCCTTGTCTCCCCTTTCTCTCCCCTTTCCTCCTTCTTTCCCCTTTTCTTCCCTCCTCCATCTACCCTCCTTCTCCCCTTCCCCTGATTATCCCCTCCACTCTTTCTTCCTCTTTCCTCCCCTCCCCTCTTTCTTCCTCTTTCCTCTCTTCCCCTCCTTCTCCCCACGCACACACTGTCTCTTCTCTGCCTCTGCACTGCCTGTTCTAGATCTGCGGACCGTGTACATTATGCAGACGTCTGTGCTCTGAATTTACTTATCTCGCTGTACCACCTGCAGGTTCGCGGGCCTACGCCATCTGCGAGAGCCTGCACCACCTGTCAGAATACGCCACCTGTCGTAGGTGGTGATATGTGGATGGAATGTGAGGGGGGAGAGAGAGAAAGAGAGAGAGAGATATATATAGAGATAGATAGAGAGAGAGAGAGAGAGAGAGACAGGGTGAGAGAGAGAAAGTGTGTGCGTGTGTGTGGGGGGGGGGGAGAACGAGAGCGAAAGAGAAGAAGGGATGGAGGAAAGGAGAGAGAAAGAGAGGGACACAGGGTGGTGGGGGAGAGAGAGTCAGTAAGTGAGAGAGAGAAGGACACAGGGCAGTGAGGGAGAGAGAGAGAGAGAAGGAATAATAAAGTGAAAGAGCAAGAGCGACAGAACCAGAGACAAATAGAAATAGGGGGAAGAAAATGAGAGATGAATAGAAATTTCAAAAGGCAAGTAACAATTCAGATTATAATGAATTTCGACAGAATATAGATGCTACACCCATTTTCTTTTCCCTCTCTCTCTCTCCTCTAATCTTTCATCATGTTAAAGTTAAAGAAAAATATTGCATTGTCGGTAAATCCACATTGCATTTTTAGTGCAAATATCTTTGGATTAACAAAATCGTAAATATCTGTAGACGGAGAAAATTACCAATATTTTTCATCCCAAAACTTACTCTAATGAAAATTTATATATAGATATACCTTAATTTATTTTTCATTTGCTTTTTTTTCTTTCTTTTTTTCCTTAACGTTTGATTCGTAAGTAAGACATTATCATAATCACAGGTTCAAAAATGTTGAGAAAAATCAGAAGGAATTTTTATTTTTATTTCATTATTATTTTTTTTTTTGGGGGGGAGGGGGTGTATAGTATATGAAAATGATGTATAAGATACGCTGCTTATATGTGGGAGAGAATGTATTATTTGCCAGAATTGTAGTCCTGAGAATGGCAGCATAAATTTGCTGAGGAATTAAGAAATATACGTAAATAATGGTACACACATGTATATATATATGTGTGTGTGTGTATATATATATATATGTATATATATATATATATATATATACATATATATATATATATATATATATATACATCTCTCTCTCTCTCTCTCTCTCTCTCTCTCTCTATATATATATATATATATATATATATATATATATATATATATATATAAATATATATATATATATATATATTTCTCTCTCTCTCTCTCTCTCTCTCTCTCTCTAAATATATATATATATATATATTTATATATATATATATATATACATATATATATATATATAGTTATATATATACATATATATATATATATATATAGATAGATAGATAGATAGATAGATAGATAGATAGATAGATTTTTTGTGTGTGCACTGGCATTCACATACAGAATATACGGCACACTTTTGCGATTGTTTAAAACAACTATTTATCACGTTACCATATCTTTTATTTTCTCTTTATTTACATTATTATATTATTTTTATCATTATCATTGTTTCTCATGCTCTTGATATTATTAGAATTATTCTATGTATTGTATCATTATTGATGTTCTCATTATCATTGATAAGTTTTTTTTTGTACTTTTAACATTATGATTGCTATTATCATTGTTATTTCTATCATTGTTATTATTATTATCATCCTCATTATTATCATTACACAAACAAACACACACACACACACAAACAAACACACACACACACACACACACACACACACACACACACACACACACACACACACACAAACAAACACAAACAACTCCCCCCCCCCCCACACACACACTCCTATTCCTGCATGAATAAGTTGATATCAGATCGATTCGCGACATCACCGCATTAGCTCATGCATTCAGGCCAAAGGAGCTTGCAAGCACTCAAGCACTCTTGGCGTTGTCTTTGATTTTAAAACTGCCAAACGTATTTTAAAACGTCTGCCAAATAACTTTCAGAACAACTGCCGAATTGTCTTAACGACCTGACTGTCAGTCTGACAATTTTAGTGTCTTTTGAGATTGTTTGGAATTGTTTTGAGATTGTTTGAAATTTTTTGCGATTGTTTTGTGATTGTTTTGAGATTGTTTGAAATTTTTTGCGATTGTTTTGTGATTGTTTTGAGATTGTTTGAATTTTTTTGCGATTGTTTTGTGATTGTTTTGAGATTGTTTGGGATTGTTTGGGATTGTTTGAGGTTGTTTGGGATTGTTTGAGATTGTTTGAGATTGTTTGGAATTGTTTTGAGATTGTTTGAAATTGTTTGCGATTGTTTGAGATTGTTTGGGGTTGTTTGAGATTGTTTGGGATTGTTTGGGATTGTTTGGGATTGTTTGCGATTGTTTTGAGATTGTTTCCAATTGTTTTGAGATTGTTTCCAATTGTTTTGAGATTGTTTCCAATTGTTTTGAGATTGTTTCCAATTGTTTTGAGATTGTTTGCGATTGTTTGAGATTGAGATTGCTTCTGCGATTGTTTTAGATCATTCGCTAATCGTCTATTAATCTATATCGTTCGCGATTGTCTGAGATTGAGATTGTTTTATGATTGTTTTGAGATTGTCGGTGATTGTTTGAGATTGAGATTGTTTGCGACTGTTTGAGATTGCGATTGTTTGAGATTGAGATTGTTTGCGACTGTTTGAGATTGAGATTGTTTGCGTTTGCTTGCGATTGTTTTGATTGTTTGAGATTGCGACTGTTTGAGATTGTGATTGTTTGAGATTGAGATTGTTTGAGATCGAGATTGTTTGCGATTGAGATTGCGATTGTTTGAGTTTGTTAACGATTGTTTTGAGATTGTTTGCGATTGTTCTAGTACGACCAGGCTTTGAGTGTCTGTATCCCCCCCCCCCATGATTTAAAAAGTTTCGTTTTTCTTTCTTGCTTCAGAAACGGGGGCGCAGGGGGTGGGATAGGGGGCAAAGTGTTAATTCAATCTAGATTTTCTGTTAATTTTAAGACAATGTAGTATTTGAAAACACACATGCATACATACAAATTCTCTCTCTCTCTCTCTCTGGGTTTTCAGATAATTTCAAGACAATTAAATGTTTGAAAACACACATGCATACATACAAATTCTCTCTCTCTCTCTCTCTCTGGGTTTTCAGATAATTTCAAGACAATTAAATGTTTGAAAACACACATGCATACATACAAATTCTCTCTCTCTCTCTCTCTCTGGGTTTTCAGATAATTTCAAGACAATTAAATGTTTGAAAACACAAATATACACACATGCATACATAGAAACTCTTTCTATCTCTCTCTCTCTCTCTCTCTCTCTCTCTCTCTCTCTCTCTCTCTCTCTCTCTCTCTCTCTCTCTCTCTCTCTCTCTCTCCCTCTCTCTCCCTCCTGCCTCGGCCACTAATGCCATTATGAAGTCTTGATAGAGATCAAGGCAGCGAGAAAATATTCCGTGCGCTTTTGACTCTACTATCTTGTGGTTCGCTCAGTGACATGCACGAAGACAGACACAAACAATGAGGTTATATGCGTGTGTGTTTGTGTTTGTTTGTGTGTGTGTTTAAATATAGATATGTATATATATATATATATATATATATATATATATATATATATATATATATTCATGTTTATATACACACACACACATATATATATACGTGTGTGTGTGTGTGTGTGTGTGTGTGTGTGTGTGTGTGTGTGTGTGTGTGTGTGTGTACACATACTGTACATATATATAAACACATATACACATATACATACATGCACGCACACATATATTCACTCAGCCTTGTCCACCCCAGCCGCGGTCCCTGTGGGTGTGGAGTCTGAGAGAAAAACATCGTAAAGTTAAGGACGGGAACATCTAAGCAGCTAAACGGGGGACATCTTTAGCTTTAGCCTCGACCCTGAGCTCTATCCAGCTCCAAGCTCCTCAGCTCCTCAGCTCCTCAGCTCCCTCAGCTCCCTCAGCTTCTCTCTGCTTTGTTCCTATCACTGTCACCCGATTTACATAACCGATTTGTAAGTGGAATTGTGAGTGTCAGAGCGCAAGTAGACTCTCGTTTGATAGCTTCTTAGCGTTGATCGTTGATACTTTGTGTGTTGTGCGCACGCAGAGAGAGAGAGAGAGAGAGAGAGAGAGAGAGAGAGAGAGGGAGAGAGAGAGAGAGAGAGAGAGAGAGAGAGAGAGAGAGAGAGAGAGAGAGAGAGAGANATATATATATATATATATATATACATGCACAGCAACTGCATTCCGAGTACAAGTTTTCCATTAACCATTCACAGTGGAAAACACGAAGAATCTCAATAATGAACTTTCAAACTATGAACCAAGTAAACAGCAAATGGAACAGATAAACAATTAACCAAACCAGAAAAGAGAATCCAATGGCCCAACTATCAGAATTCGATCCCCTGCTGAACATAATGTAAGCGATCTGCATCCGAAGCAGAGATCGTCCTCGTACTTATGTTTCGAATTCCTTTTATACTGCTCGTAATTTCGAAGAAAATCCTACAGGGCTTTGCGCAACAAATGCAACGTTTTGTTATGGTTTTATTGCAAGTGCGAGGCTCCCAATCCATCATATCACCTTTGCAGTGTAGTAAGAAAACATGTTAATATATTGTTACATTCATTTCAGTCAGTTTAGACAATTGATATCGCAATGAGATCTGTTCCTCTTCTCTATCTTTCTGGCCAGCCCTCTCACCCTCCGTTTCCATCTCCATCACTCCCTCACATCTATGAGTCTGTCTGTCCTCTTGCTCTTTCGCTCTATATGTCTTTTTCTCTTCCTCATCCCATCAACTCTCCCTCCTGCTCTTTCTCTCTCCTTTCCCCTGTACACTCTCTCTCCCTCTTTATCTCTCTCTCTCTCTCTCTCTCTCTCTCTCTCTTATGTATCGTGAGAAATATTTGACATCATCGTATTGATGATAGTTTTTATACAATCAAATAACGTTACACTTCCTTTATACATACAGAGATGAAAACTAATAAAGACGTATATTTTTATCCAACCCACTGACGAGCAAAGATCTTCACCTGACAGCACTCTTTACACCCTGTGTCCGATCACAATATGTGTAATGAGACGTAATTTCTTGGTATTCATAGTTATCAGTGGCAAATTACATGCCCAATAGTGGATCATGGTTTATCTTGTCGGACATAAGATAATCGAAGGACGGAGACACCATGAGGTTCGAATGGAAAGTTTACACGTATTCTCTTTTGAAAGTTTTTTTTCCGTGTACAAGGTTTGTTTCTTTGTTCTCTGAATGTACAATGGCTGAGAAATATATCGAATATACCAGTGTTGAAAGATATAATTACAATTGTCACAGGA
>BOPN01000798.1:285000-295000 GCA_017312705.2 Penaeus japonicus
AACCACACACACTCAACCACACACACTCAACCACACACACACAACCACACACACTCAACCACACACACTCAATCACACACACTCAACCACACACACTCAACCACACACACACAACCACACACACTCAACCACACACACTCAACCACACAACCACAACCACACATACACACGCGCGTTGTCAACCTATTAACACCATCCCGTTCTCCGCAGAATGCATGTTGCGAGGTTGCGAGGAGTGCACCACACGTCACTATTGCTCCGTCTGCAAGACCGGCAAGTTCCGACACGCCGGCCGGTGCTACAAGCGGTGTCCGGAAGGCACCGTGATCAGCGCTCGGTCCCCGGGGCTCTGTCTCCCGCCGCCCGTCACTCTGCCAGGTACGTTGCGTCGCTGTTAGCGGGGGTGTTGCTTGGGAGTTCTGTTTTTCGGGGTGTGTGTGTGTTGCGTCGTGTGTGTGATTATGTATTGTGTCATGTGTATGTCAATGTGTGTGGAGTAATGTATATATGTATATATATGTATATATACATATATATATATATATATATATATATATATATATATATATATATTTATTTATATATATATTTATATATATATTTATATATGTATATATATATATATATATATATATATATATATATATATATATATATATATATATATATATATATATATACATATATATATATATATATATATATATATATATATATATATATATATATATATATATATATACATATATATATATATATATATATATATATATATATATATATATATATATATATATATATATATATATATATATATATAGTCTTCAGAGAGAGATAGAGAAACACAATGAGAGAGAAAGAAAGAGAGATATCTATCTATATATCTATCTATCTATCTATCTATCTATCTATCTCTCTCTCTCTCTCTCTCTCTTTCTTTTTCATTCTCTCTCATTCTCTTTCTCTCTCTCTCTCTCTCTCTCTCTCTCTCTCTCTCTCTCTCTCTCTCTCTCTCTCTCTCTCTCTTTTTCTCTCTCATTCTCTCTCCCTCCCCTCCCTCCCTCCCTCTCCCTCCCTCCCTCCCCCCCTCCCTCCCTCCCTCCCTCCCTCCTCCCTCCCTCCATCCATCCCTCCCTCCCTCCCTCCCTCCCTCCCTCCCTCCCTCCCTCCCTCCCTCCCTCCCTCCCTCCCTCCCTCCCTCCCTCTCTCCCTCTCTCTCTCTCTCTCTCTCCCTCTCTCCCTCTCCCTCCCTCCCTCCTTCCCTCCCTCTCTCCCTCATTCCCTCCCTCCTTCCCTCCCTCTCTCCCATCCCTCCCTCCCATCCCTCCCTCCCTCCCTCCTTCCCTCCATCCATCCCTCCTTCCCTCTCTCCCTCCCTCCCTCCCTCTCCCCCCCTCATTCCCTCTCACCCTCCCTCCCTGTCTCCCTCCCTCCCTCTCTCCCTCACTCCCATCCATCCCTCTCTCACTCTCTCCTCCATCTCTGTCTACATATAATATAGAAGAGGATTCAGATTAGGAGCGCATGACAGCTCTTTTAATTAACCAGGAAGGATGACTAAACCAGTTTTAGAAAGAACAATTATAATTCTGGATGTGTGTGTGTGTGTGTTTGTGTTTGTGTGTATGTGTGTGGTTTAAATGTGTGTGTTTGTGTGTGTGTGGTAGGGAAGTGTGTATGTGTGTGTGTGTCTTTGTGTGCGCGCGTGTGTGTGTGTGTGTGTGTGTGTGTGTGTGTGTGTGTGTGTGTGTGAGAGAGAGAGGACTTAAACCTCTTAGACACTTGGGTTACAGCAAGGGTTCATAAAATTATGGCCTTTCTGTATCTTCACTATAAGGAGGGGTTCTCTTTATATCAATGATATTACTAGGTTTCCTCCGTACCGTTAGTATTACAAGAGTTTCTCTGTACCATCAGTGGTACAAGGATTTCCCTGTATCTTGAATATTTCCGTCTTGAATAGGACATACAGAAAGAGATGTGGATGTTCAAAGTACAAAATACACATTATGATTAACATCGTACTAAATGTTTTAGCACGAGCCACGAAACGAGAGGTTTAAATACATCTAGAGAGAAACAAAGAGAGAGAGAGATAGAAAAAGAGAGAGGGAGAGAGAGAGAGAGAGAGAGAGAGAGAGAGAGAGAGAGAGAGAGAGAGAGAGAGAGAGAGAGAGAGAGAGAGAGAGAGAAAGAGAGAGAGAGAGACAGAGACAGACAGACAGACAAACACATAGAGAGACAGACAGACAGAGAAACAGGCAAACAGATAGAAAGACAAACAGACAGAGAGACAAACAGAAAGAGACAAACAGACAAACAAACAAACAAACAGCGAGACGGAAAGACAGACAAATATACATCCACATAAACATCCATACAAACAAACAAACAGACACCAATACAGCTAGACAAACCAACAAACAAACAGAAAAAGACCATATATATACTCCGCGATAAAGGCCGCATAAAGACCGTGGCTCTGCAGGCATAATACGACCCATGCTTTGTGCAAGCTGAGGCATACGACCTTATGCTGTATGCTGATGGACGACCCATGCTTTGAGGAAGCTGAGGCATACAACCTAATGCTGTATGCTGTTGGACAAAGGTGGTGGTACTAAGAAAATTATTTACAAGAGGGAAGCTGTGAATGCAAAGGGTGGAAGGCTAGAAGATAGGAAGGGAAGGTGTATGTGTGTGGTTGTAGATAACTTTTTTTTATCTTTATCTGTATTTGTATCTATATCTGTCTGTGTGTGTTTGTGTGTGTGTGTGTGTGTATCTATTTGTCTGTCTATATTTATCTTTGTATCTAGATGTATTGATTTATTAGTATTATTATGTATCAGTATCTTTATTACTAATACTGATATTACTGATACTAGAACTATTGGTAATGATATTTCTCCCACTGATACTACCATAATGATAATTAAGATTTGTTATTATTATTATAATAATTATTATTATTGTTATTATTATTATTATTATCATTATTATTACTATTATTATCATTATTATTGTCATTATCATTATCGTTATCATTATCATTATCATGAGTATTTTTATCATCATTATTATCATGATCATTATTATTATCATTGTTATTATCATTATGTTTATCTTTATCATTATTATTATCATTGTTATTATCATTATGTTCATCTTTATCATTACAATCATCATTATCATTATCATTATCATGTCCATCATCATTATCATTATCATGTCCATTATCATTATCATTATCATGTCCATTATCATTATCATTATCATTATCATTGTAATTATCATTAACATCATCATGGGTGAGTTGATAATATATGTTTTAATACTTTTTTCTAAGTTGATTTACTATAAGAAATAGTCTTCTGAAAAATAATAGATAAGAGAGATGAAGAAGAAGAAGAAGAAGAAGAAGAAGAAGAAGAGAAAGAAGAAAAAGAGAAGGGAAAAGAAGAAGGAGGAGGAGAAGGAGAAGAAGAAGGAGAGGAAAAAAAGAGGAAGAAGAAGAAAGAAGAAAAAGGAGAAGTAGGAAAAGAAGAAGAGGAAGAAGAGGAAGAAGCAGTGTAATGTAAAGAAAAGAGAGAGGGAGAAGAAGAAAAAAAGATGAAGAAAAAGAAGTAGATGAAAAAGGAAAAGAAGAAGAAGAGGAATGATAATGATGATAATAAGAGGAAGAAGAAGAAGACGAAAAAGAAGAGGATAAAGGAAAAGAAGAAAAAGAAGGAGAAGAAGAAGAAGAAGAGTAGAAGTAGAAGACAAAGAAAGAAGAAGAAGAAGAAGAAATTGCAAAGAAAGAAAGAAAGAAGAAGAAGAAGAAGAATACAAAGAAAAAAGAAAGAGAAGAAGAAGACAAAGAAAGAAGAAGAAGAATGCAAAGAAAAAAAGAAAGAAAGAAGAAGAAGAAGAATACAAAGGAAGAAAGAAGAAGAAGAAGAAAAAAGAAGACAAAGAAAGAAAAAGAAGAAGAAGAATGCAAAGAAAGAAAGAAGAAGGATAAGAAAAAGAAGACGGAGAAAGAAGAAGAAGAAGAAGAAGAATACAAAGAAAGAAGAAGAAGATAAAGAAAGAAGAAGGAGAAGGAGAAGAAAAATACAAAGAAGAAGAAGAAGAAGAAGAAGAATGCAAAGAAATAAATAAAAAGAAGAAATAGAAGTGGAAGAAGAAGAAGAGAAGAAGAAGAAGAAGAAGAAGAAGAAGAAGAACCAGTAGCACTCCTGCATTGACTAAAAAAAAAAAAAAAAAAAAAATTCTCCCTCTTTCTCCGAAGATGATAACCGCATTTCAGGTCGTAACTCCAAGGGCGAAATCAGATAAGGAATCTTGGGAATCTTGACCCTTAACGTCCAGAGGCGTCTTAAGAAAGAGAGACGTTGATTTGCATGTCCTTCGCGGCGCCGAGATTGTATTTGATTGTATTTTATTATATTTGATTGTATTTGATTGTATTTCATTGTATTTCATTATATTTGGTTGTATTTCATTGTATATTATCATATTTCATTGTATTTTATTGTATTTCATTGTATTTTATTGTATTTCATTGTATTTTATTGTATTTCATTGTATTTTATTGTATTTCATTGTATTTTATTGTATTTGATTGTATTTCATTGTATTTTATCATATTTGATTGTATTTTATTGTACTGAAGGCGTTGACTTGATTGATTGTATTAAATGTATTGATTGCATTGATTTTTTTTATTGTATTGAGTGTGTGTATTTGATGAATGTGGATTTATTGATTGTATTAAATGTATTGATTGTATGGAATGTACTGATTGTATGGGATGTATTAAATGTATTAAATGTATTGATTGTATTAAATCTGTTAAATCTATTGATTGTCTTGAGTGTATTGATTGTATAAAATGTATTGAATTTATTATATTTATCTGATTTATTGAATGGATTTATTGTACTGAATGTATTGATTGTATCGGATGTATTGAAGATATTGGATCTATTGAATGTATTTGAATGTTGTGATTGTATTGGATGTATCGTAATTATCATCATCATTCTTCTTCTTCTTTTCATTATCATTATTATTCTTTTTCTTCTTTTTACTCCTCTTTCTCTCTCTTTCTCTCTCTCTCCCTCTCCTCCCTCCCCCTCCTCCCACCCTTCCTCCCACCCTCCTACCCTCCCTCCCCTCCCTCCTACCCTCCCAACCCTACCCTCCCCTCCTCTCCCACCCCTCTCCTCCCACCCTTCCTTCCTCCCCTCCCCTCTCCACCCTTCCCTCCTTCCCCACCCTCCCATCCTCCCACCCCTCCCTCTCCTCCCCTCTCCACCCACCCCTCACGTACGAAGAATCAATTAAGAAAGCTTGAATTTATCTCCGACTCAAACCAGGTAATCATTAACGCCTCCGGACGCATGATGGGCATCGTCTTCGGGGGATTTTCATTTGAATATTCATGCGATGGCGAAGCGGTGATGGTGGTGGTGATGGTGGTGAGGCCCTACTATCATCTCCTGTCGGGGTTTGGGGTTGCAGACTACGGTTTTCGATAACCCCCCTACCCCCCTTAACTCCCTTTCCTTCATTTCAATTTCTCTGTTCTATCTCTTCTCTCTTCTCTTTTTTCTCTTTTCTTCTCATCTCTCTCTCGCAACTATTCTGATTATCTCCTCTCTTCCCTACTTCTTAATGCCTCTCGCTTCTCCTCCCTTTCCCACTCTCTTACTCCCCTGCCTCCCCTTCCCTTCCCTCCCTCTCAACCCCCCCATCCTGCCCCCCCACCCCCCTCCCCTTCCCTTCCCCTCCTTCTCAACACCCCCTCCCCATCTTCCCTCCCTCTCAACACCCCCTCATCCCCCAATCCCCATCCCTCCCTCTCAACACCCCCCCCCCCTACATCCCCTTCCCTCCCTCTCAACCCCCCTCCATCCCCATCCCCCATCCCCCCCCCCTTCCCTCCCCCTCCAGCCCCATCCCCCCCATCCCCCTTCTCCTCTCTCAACCTCCCATCCCCCCATCACCTCGCGTAATGACAGTCCTCTCGCCGCCGCCAGATGGGAAATGATCAGTGGAAATGATATGTGAAAACCACGACTGTCTCTCAGTTAGGAGGGAGACGCCCTGCCTGGTGTGTGTGAGCGAGACCCGTCCCGCCTCTAGCGTACGTGTGTGTGTGTGTGTGTGGTGGAGGGGGGGGTGGTATTGTGTGTGTGTGTGGGGGGGGGGGTGTTGTGTGTGTGTGTGTGTGTGTGAGTGAGTGTGTGTGTGTTGTGTTGTGTTGTATGGTTGGGGTATGTGTGTGTTTTTGTTTTTTTTCAGTTTGTCAAAGAGTGCATATGATGAGGATGAGGATGATGATGATAGATATAATGATAATGATGATGATTATGATTATGATAATGGTAATAATGACAATAATAATGATGATGATAATAATAGTGATTAACTGAGTTTATATGGATTTCTTGTATATTTTCTCAACCATCTTTAAACTATTGTATTTATCCTCACGTAATCAAAATAATCCATATTAATAACCGAATCTAATAAAGTGAATCAAAACTAAACTTCCTACACCTTCCCCTCCCCCTCTTCCCCCGTTCCCCTCCCCTATTTCTCCGACCCCCCTTTTCCCTTACACCCTCCCCTTCCCCCTCCCCCTCCCCCCCTCTTTTTCCTACACCCTCCCCTCCCCTTCTTCCCCCTTTACCCTCCTCTACTCCCCTATTTCCCCCCCCCCCCTCTTCCCTTACCCCCTCCCCCTGCCCCTCCCCCCCCCCCCCTGTTCTCTTACACCCCTACATCCCTTCCCCCTTTTCCCTTACACTCTTCTCCTCCCCTTCTCCTACTCCCTCCCCTTTCCCCTCTTCTCCTACACCCTCCTTCTTCCCCTCTTCCCCCCTCCTCCCCTTTCCCCACACCCCCTCCCCCCTCTTCCCCCAACCCTTGCCTTTCTAGAACTCAAACCACTTTTTCTTTCCTTTTTTCTTTCTTTTTTCATTTTTTTTCTTTTTTCTTCGTCTGATTTGCATTCCTCAAGATCTTCCTACATACCACATGAGTACCAGGGATCGCCAGTCCGCGTGTCTCTCGGTACAAATCGCTCCCAGAAATTATCTTAATATTTATTTATTTATTTATTTATTTTTTATTTTTTATTTTTTTTTTTTTTTTTTTTTTTTATTTTTTTTTTTTTTTTTTTTTTTTTTTTTTTGAATGGTTTGGTTGCTCTATGTACATTTTTGGTTGAGATTTTCCTTTGTTGATTTTTTGTTGATTGCTCCCAGAAATAACTTTAATATTTCCTTGTTTTTTTCGAATGGTTTGGTTGTTCTATGTATATTTTTGGTTGAGATTTCCCTTTGTTATTTTTTTGTTGATTGCTCCCAGATATAACTTTGATATTTCCTTATTTTTTTCGAATGGTTTGGTTGTTCTATGTACATTTTTGGTTGGGATTTTTTTGTTGTTAATTTTTTGTTGTTGTTGTTGTTTGTTTGTTGGTTTGCGGTCATATCTGTTGGTCTGAACTTTACTGTTGTTATGGTTATGGTTGTGGTTTGATATCATTATGATAGTTGTAATCATTATTATTTCATGCTGTTATTAGTAGTAGTAGTATTTCTTTTATTATTGTTATTACTATCATCTTTATTATCATTGTTATTAAAATCGTTATCATCACCATTGTTATTACTATCATCATTATTGTCATCATCATTATCATTCTCACTGTTATTATCTAATCATAATGACATTAATATTATTCCATTTCATTTCGAAGTTGTTTTTCATAATCTATACTTTATTTTATTATTATTATTATTATTATTATTATTTTTACTTTTACTAATCATTAAAATGCGACTCTCATCATTCGAAAGAACCATGCAATTGACTCCTATTGCAGACTTCTTGACTCACATTCCCACCAATTCCTCCCTTCAATACGTCTCTTTACCATCACCAAATAAACAATAAAACAAAAGAATAAAAGATAACTAAACACAAAAGAAAGAAAGAAAAGAGAGAGAGAGAGACAAACCAGATACGGATCGACATATACGTACGCTTACGATGCAACTTGCAAATCCGTATTGCAATCTAAATATTGATACTGCCAGACGATTAGCCAGTCTTAAAGAGGCAGACGGGAAGAAACAGTCTAATCTGCCATTGTTAATTGACGTCGGATAATCAGTTTTTCCGATATGAGATAAGAATCTGTGATGGGTATCGGAGCATCTTTTGCATACCGCTTCTCGCGCCCTTGCACTCGGATGACCTCGCTTGCCGATGACAGGTCTGCGGGGTTGAAGGTCGGCCTCCACTCGTGTTGAGGTTTTGATGTTTTTTTTTATGTGTGTGTGTTTGTGTGTTTTGGGTATCTGTGTGTGTTTTTGGGTATGTGTGTGGGTGTTTTTTTTATGTGTGGGTGTTTTTGGGTATCTGTGTGCGTGTGTGTGAATGTGTGTGTGTGTGTGTGTGTGTGTTTGGGTATCTGTGTGTGTGTTTTTGGGTATGTGTGTGTTTTTTTTTTATGTGTGTGTGTTTGGATGTGTATGTTTTTTTGGGGGTATGTGTTTGTGTGTGTGTGTGTGTGTCTGTGTGTGTATGTACATGAGCGTATGTATGCAAATAAGTAGGCCCACGCATTTCCCTTCCAAGGAGCCTCGAACCTTCCAAAGACCAAATACAAAAAAAAAAAAAAAAAAAAAAAATATCAAGAAGCCAATAGATAAACCCGACCCATGATTGCATCGAGTCTGCAATAACCTCGAAAATTACAAAGAAGACAACATCGAAATGCGCAACGGAGCCAGTCATTATTTTCCTCCTTCCATGAATTAAAGGCTTTAAGATCGTAAACCTCATATCTAAAGTATGTGAATTGCTTCCTTACGGATTGTTGTATTCAACCTCCTTGCTGGTATATAGCTTGTTTTTGAGTCACTCTTATCAAAGGAGTTAACGCGGTTCTCTATTAAATCTATATGGATTAATGGGTTGAAATTTTGCCTGTAAATAGGTATCTATGTTGCTTATGTTTTGTGAGAAATAGAATGGTGTATGAATACTTTTATGTATACATATACATATATATACATATGTACATCTACGTGTAGAGATACTTTAGATTAACACTGTACCATTAATAATAAACTTTTTTGTTTTGTTTTGTTTTGTTATAATTAGTCATTGATATGCCTATAGTCCTGTGCAAAGTATTTTGAAATTTTCACAAATATGATGATAATAATAGTTTTAGTAATAAAGATGATACTGATGATTATATCATTAACACTAGTGATAATAATACAAATAATAATTATTACAACAATAATCATGATAATGATAAATAATAATAACAATATTAATCATTACCATCATCATAGTAACAGAAATGGAAATAATAATCATAATGATAAAGACGATGATGATAATGACGATAATTTTATAATTACAACAATAATAACAAGAGGAAGTGAGAGAGAGAGAGAGAGAGAGAGAGAGAGAGAGAGAGAGAGAGAGAGAGAGAGAGAGAGAGAGAGAGAGAGAGAGAGAGAGAGAGAGAGAAAGAGAGAGAGAGAGAGACAGAGAGAGAAAGAAAGAAAGAAAGAAAGAAAAAGAACCCCCACTAAAACCGTCCCCATCTTACAGACGTGTACAACGAGATCGAAGCGAGCAACGCCACCACGCGCCCCCCGGCCACGCCCCCTTCCGCCGCCACGCCCCCCGCCGCCACGCCCTCCTCCTCCCTCCTCCTCCTCCACGGGGCCTCCGACGAACGCCACGACGACGGAGAGAAACCCGCCGAAGAAACGGAGGAGGAGGAAGAGGAAGCGAAAGAAGGAGCGCGGCAAAGGAGGAAGGCACAGCGGCAGGAGGCACAAGTCCAGGAGGCACCAGCAGCGCGGGAGGCACCGGAGAGGCAGAGCCAAAGAACGGAGACGGAAAAAAGGACCCGAACCGCCGGCGACACAGACTTCGACTCCGAGACCGACGCAGCGGATAGCGAACGCGA
>BOPN01000798.1:317500-325000 GCA_017312705.2 Penaeus japonicus
AAGAAAAGGAAGAAGACTAAACAAGGAGATAGAGGGAGGAAGAGGAGATAGGAGAGGAAGAGGGAGAAAAGGAGGAAGAGGTAAGGCAAGAAAAGGAAGAAGACAAATAGGAGGGGAGAGAAAGAGAAACAAGAGGAGGAAGAGAAGAAGAAAAAGGAAGAGAAAGAAGAGCAGGAGGAGGAGGAGACGAGGAAGAAATGGGAGGAGGAAGAGGAATGTAGAGAGGAAGGAGGAAAAGAGAGAGAAGAAAAGTGTGGAAGAAAGAAGAGAAGGCAGGAAAGAGAGAAAAACAAGAAAAGAAAGAATAAGAATGAAGAGATAAAAGAAAAAGAAAGAAAAGGAATAAGAGAAGAAACAGAAACAAGAGGAACGACAGATTGAAATAGAAGTAAAAAGAAAAATAATACAACAACAGCAAAAAATAGGAGAAAAAAAAAAATCGAAAAGAAAAACAAGACATAAATATGTAACGAAAAAGAAGAAACAGATGAAGAAGAAGTAAAACAAAACGAAAAAAAAAACGAAGACGAAAACGAAGACGAAACCGACGAAGAAAACAAAGACGAAAACGGAAAAAAAACCTCAAAAGTCTCCCTCAAGCAAGAGATTCAAAGGACTCTTATCCTACACGTTGATGGGCAGCCGCCGTAGTGTCGAGGCGCCGAGAACAAAGAAAACATTTATCTCAATACAAGTCAAGCCGATTTGCCAGTTTAATGATCACATTCCACCTCGGAGGGTGTCGCTCACTCCGGGAACTGGGGGGGGGGGGGTTAACCGTGGGAGGGGGCAGGGGGAGGAGGAGGAGGAGGAGGAGGAGGAGGAAGAGGGGGCAGGGAGGAGGGGGGGATAGGGGGAGGAGGAGGAGGGGTGGGGGAGGAGGAGGGTGAGGGGGAGGAGGAGGAGAGGAGGTGGAAGAGGAGGAGGAGGAGGAGGGGAGGAGGAGGGGAGGAGGAGGAGGGGAGGAGGAAGTGGGGGAAGGGGGAGGTGGAGGAGGAGGAGGAGGAGGGGGAGGAAGAGAAGGAGGAGGGGGAGGAGAAGGGGACAGGGAGGAGGAGGGGGAGGAGAGGAAGGAGGAGGAGAGGAAGAAAAGAAGAAGAAGGAGATGGAGGAGGGCGTGGTATCAGGGTTGGGTGGGGTGTCTGTTCTTGCGTGTGTGTGTGTGTGGAGAGAGAAAGAGAGAGATAGATAGATAGAGAGGGAGAGATCCACATAAAGAGAGAGAGAGATCCACATAAAGAGAGAGAGAAACCGACAGAGAGAGAGAGATAGATCGACATAAAGAGAGAGAGAGAGATAGATCGACAGAGAGAGAGATAGATCCACATGAATAGAGAGAGAGAGATCTACATAAAGAGAAAGAGAGATCGACAGACAGAGAGAGAGAGATCCACATGAATAGAGAGAGAGAGAGAGATCCACATAAAGAGAGAAAGAGAGAGATCGACAGACAGAGAGAGAGAGATCCACATAAATAGAAGAGAGATACCACAGTTATCAATATTGCAAAGATGCAAACCAGGAGAAGCGAAGGCAAACACATCCGAGAGTAAAGCTCTAAGCACAAGACCTAAAAATAAGTCCGAACACGAACCGTTAAAAAAAAAGAAAAAAAAAAAAATATGACACTGATTCGGGGTATCGAATCCTGGCGAATCACCGACTCAACTGGACATATCAGTCTTGGGCGAGAGTGTAGTAGTGTGAATGCAGAGTGACGCCGGGAAATCAGATTAAGTATAGTGTGAAATTCATATAAATGCAGCGAAAATTCTTCAAAGAATATATATCTCCGTATTACGATCGTATGTGAAAGTCTAGTCTTAAAGAGCAGATATAAATGCTATTTTTAAGAGAATATAATAATCTAAAAAAGATATTATATACCATATAACAGTGTTCAATCTCAATGACATGATACAATCGTACATCAAATTCCCAATTTCATATAACAAAATCTTGAAGACATAATGATAAATGGTAATGATCAACCCTAACAATATATATATATATATATATGAGTGTGTGTGTTTGTGTCTGTCTCTCTCTCTCTCTCTCTCTTTCTCTCTCTCTCTCTTTCTCTCTCTCTCTCTCTCTCTCTCTCTCTCTCTCTCTCTCTCTCCCTCTCTCTCTCTCTCTCTCTCTCTCTCTCTCTCTCTATATATATATATATATATATATATATATATATATATATATATACATATACACACATATATATAAGCATACATAATGATACACGAAATCCCGAGCCGACGTGAATGCAGCGAAGCCACAACACGGAGCTTAATCCTTAACTGTGACGAGTTCAATTTCCACTTTGACATTAAAGCCTCTTAGACATTATACCTCGGGGGAAAGATGCCAATCCTGATGCATAATGAAGAATCCTTAAGAATTCGTGTTGTTGTTGTTGTTGTTTTTTTTCTTTTTTTCGGGGGTGGGGGGTGATTTTTTTATTTTGAAAATAGATCCAAATTATCCTAACTTTTTTATTATCATTATTATTCCTTATATACCCGTTCCTTTCTTAATTTTATTCCTCTTCTTCCTTTTTTTTCTCCCATCTTTCGAGCTTGCCCCTCACCTTACCTCACCTCACCCCTCCCCTCCCCCCAAATCCCCCCAACCTCCTTCTCCTCCCTCCTCTCACCCCCCCACCTCCTTCCTCCTCGTCCTTTTTCCTCCCAAGACTATAAGACAATAAATCTCAAAGAAATTCGTCCCGTCAGAGGTGGTTTAAATTCCTGCACGAAGCGCGACAAGGCGGGGGCGGCACCACCACGACGGCCTGTTTGACAACAACAACAAAGTCACACGAGCTGTCGGTCCACGAAGGAAAAAGGTTTCGACAGCCGCTTGGGACGGGTCGTCGGGACAGGACGCTCGGGGGAAACAAGGAGATGTGGGTAATTATGTTTGTGTGTAGTCGACGGGAAAATTCGGTTCTACTTCTGTAGCACTCCTAGTACATAATATTCATTATGTGTGTGCGTGTGTGTGTGTATATATAGATAGATAGATAGACTTACATATATGTATACACACACACGCGCGCGCACACACACACACACACACACACACACACACTCACACATACACACATACACACACACACACATACACATACACACACATACACACACACACACACACACATATATATATATATATATATATATATATATATATATATATATATATGTGTGTGTGTGTATGTGTGTGTGTGTGTGTGTGTGTGTGTGTGTGTGCATATATATATATATACATATATATATATATATATATATATATATATATATATATATATATATATATATATATATATATATATATATATATATATATATATATATATATATACATATATATATATATATATATATATATATATATATATATATATATATATATAAAGTGTGGGAGTGATAGTGTGATGATATAGAGAAGGAAGAAGAGAGAGAGAGAGAGAAAGATATAGAGTGCGCGAAAGATATATATAATGTTGGATACTTATATCTGTGGCATCGAAATCACTCGATGTTTTCTCTCGTAACAAACACTTCATAAGATAGGCCTAGGAGTTGAGTTTACGTAATGGGAATCTTAGATACCTTCTATGATCTAATGGAAATCATAAACGACAGAAATGATGGGAAAATATGATAGCAATCTAGAATATCTATAATGTATGATGGTTATACTTATTATATCAAACCTCATCATCTTAGAAGGTACAGTTCGTTACAAAATTTCAAACATAACACTGGCACCTATTTTCTTTCTTTGTCTGTATCCCCAGGAAGGTTTTATTACATCCGTCAATTAACTGTATTTAGCTACATGCTAATGATGTGTACTGAACAAATTGTAAATAAAAGAACGAAGAGTGAGAGAAAAAAAGGGAAAATACACAGCATGCCAAAAGGCCTTTCGCTCTATTGCTCTTTTAAGACAGTTGATGAGCGTCCTCTTGTACTGCCCTCAGCATATTCGTGATTTTTTTTTCTTCTTCATCCTTCTTATACTCTATTGCTTATGCAGTTGTCGTGGTAAAGGCCACCCAACACCTGTTATCTTCGGTCATCGCCACCAAACCAAAAGGATTAATGTTAGTAAGTACAACCTTTGAAAATCTGGGATTCGTGTTGCTATCTCGTATTGCGTTATTGTGCCTCTCGTTAATTGTCGAGTTTTGTAGGCGGGGAATCCTGAAAACAAAACAACGAAGGAAAATAAGGAAAACAACACCGATATACTAAAGGGGCCTTTTAGCTATATTGCCTCTTTATGCCCTGAGGAAGTAATATAGCGTAAAGGCCTCAACATTCGTGTGTTTTCTGTTTTCCCTTTGTTATTTTTGTTCTAATTTGTTCAGCATGAATCCTTCACATATGGGATCTTCTAACGCCATATAACAGTCAAACAGGATGCGATGTACATAGAGGTAGTGATTGGCAGTTCTTTTTTTCTTTCCTTAGGTCTTTATCGCTCAAATATACCCAGTGCGACAAATCTAACTTTAAATCAATTGACTATACATGGAAAATATACAAATTTAGTTGAAACGCTATCGCAAAAATGTTAATAGTTTATCACAAGGAGTTACACAGAGCATGAAGTCTTCAAATAAGGGCAGAATCAACGTCGTTATTTTCTTTAATCAATAGACCGGGCGAGATAAGCTAAGAACACTCCGATTTCGTTATCAAAACAAAGAAAATTATGATTAAGAGATCTATTTTGAAATAATGTTTTTTATTATCATTATTGTGGAAATATTAAAGAAAGAAAGAAAATTGCTTATTGATATCATTGCTGCTAATGTCCTTTAATTCATTTAATATTACTCAATTCTACACAAATGTTTTTATTCTTATCTTTATTATTGGAGAATGTAAATGTTACGAAATACATAATTGTGATTGATACTGTCAATAATGACTTTATTTTTTTAATTAAGTCATTCACCTTTTAAAGACTTTCTAACTCCCTACTTATACAAACGTCTTTTCAGATTCGAGTGAGTGGCAAATCGTTTGTGAATTGTTTTGATAATATGATCACACTAAAGGAACAACTAATATGTAGATAATTAGACGAATATACACAAATACGATGAATATCTTTCATGAGGTTTTTATCCTCCATGATAACGGAATGAATTCTTTCGAAATATGCTCGTTTTTTATCCGCGTAAAGCTACGAAGTTTGGGCCAACCATCGCATTCGAACGGTTTGTTTACATTGCGACACCGAGGTACGTAAAAGCCGTTGTTGCTATGGTAACCATACAACGCTCGCCTGGATGGAAAAGACGAGAAATTTACAAACTTAAAACTGTTAACATGAGCAAAGATAAACCTTCGTTAGACAAGAAGCTAATTCCTGTTTCAATTTATCTCATTATGCTAATGTTTCTAAATTAAATTCCTGTTATATTTTAAAAGTTCGTACACTGAAGCAGTGTATCTAATGAGTTTTCCAAAATATCCAAATTTAAAAAAACAAAATATATTTCCGTAAGACAAGGTGACTCCCCATATCTTTTATAAAATAATTTCACTTAATTTCGAACCTGCCGTCACGAGTATGACCTTATATATAAAATTATTAATTATGATTGTTGCTTATCGTTACCCATCTGTATTATTGATACCCTTTGTTGCATAGGTGATCAGCATAAAAATGTACTGATGCAGTCATCATTATATGATAATTTCAGTAATGCCGAATGCATTATCGCTTAATGTTGAACAGTATGGTGGGTTTACGTACATTATTTCTACCTTTAGCCTCTTTTACTTTCATCTCTCTCTCTCTCTCTCTCTCTCTCTCTCTCTCTCTCTCTCTCTCTCTCTCTCTCTCTCTCTCTCTCTCTCTCTCTCTCTACAAACACACACCAATTTATATGCAAGAGCGTATGTAGATTAAGTGTTTATATATATATATATATATATATATATATATATATATATATATATATATATATATATATATATATATATATATACTCCCTCTCTTTTCTTCTCCTTTTTATTCTTCTTTTTCTTCTCCTTCTTCTTCTTCTTCTTCTCATTCTCTTTTTTCCCCTTTTTTTACACCTTCCATAAACTCTTTTTTTTTTCCTGTTGACTGGACGCCTGGGACTCCCATGAGCAGGAACTCCACCCTTCCCTCTGCTTAGCCTCTGCTGATTCTGACATCATCTGCCTTGTCTGCTTAGCTTCACCCTCTCATTCGGCTGCCTTATCTCCGAAGCAGAGTGCGTTATCTGCCTCGCGATGAACTAAGAGTCTCGCCACACTTATTCTTCTCCCACGACCTAAGAATCTCGGTCTTATCTTCGTTTTTTTTTTTTTTTCGTTTTTTTTTTCTACTGGGAGGAGGTCTCTTGTTCTCTTTCTCTCTATCTATCTATCTCTTCCTCTCTCTCTCTCTCTCTCTCTCTCTCTCTCTCTCTCTCTCTCTCTCCCTCTCTCTCTCTCTCTCTCTCTCTCTCTCTCTCTCTCTCTCTCTCTCTCTCTCTCTCTCCCTCTCCCTCTCTCTCTCTCTCTCTCTCTCTCTCTCTCTCTCTCTCTCTCTCTCTCCCTCTCTCTCTTCCCTTCTTCATCATCCTATCCCTCTCTCCCTCTCTCGTAGCAAACAACCCAGAGAAAACCCAAAGGCAAAAAGTGCCCAGAAAATGTAAATAGGCTTTTCATGTCTTTTTCCTCTTTATTACACTCCAAAGACTAAATAAGGTAAGTCTTAAAATAACTCACATCCTACGAGGCTGAAAAGGGAGTCACACCTTTGGCCAAGAGGATGGAAAAAGCAGCCTTATTATATGTTTGAATTATTAAAGGTCCCTGATTATAGCATACCTCGTGTGTGATTGTGAATGTCTAAATGCAAAAAGAGCATCAAGGCTAGCGGGTTCCCCCCTCCCCCATCCCCCCTCTCTCCTCCCTTTCCTAATACCTCCCCTCTCCCTCTTCTCTTCTCCTTCTCTTCCCTTCCCCTACTCTACTTCCCTCCCCTCCCCCTACTCTCTTCTTCCCTACCCTTCCCCTACTCTCCTTCCCTCCCTTCCCCCTCCTCTCCTCCCTTCCCCTCCCCCTTCTCTCCTTCCCTGCCCTCCCCCTTCTCCCCTCCCCCTTCTCTTCTTCTCTCCCCTCCCCCTACTCTCCTTCCCTTTACGTCCCCCTCCCCTCCCCATCCTCCCCTCCCTATGCTCTCCTTCCCTCCCTGCCCTATCCCAACTCCTCCCTTCTTCCCCCTCCCCCAATCACACACACACACACACGCACACACACACACACAGTATAGCCACAATCAGGTCCACTTATAGGTCATCTCTCCCTCCGTGCTAGAGTCCGCCATGCCCAGTTTGGTTACGTATGGGTATCTGGGCACGGTAAGGTGTGCGGGCCTCGGAGACATGGCAAAGCTAGCCTTTTAGACTGGGTCTTATTTGCCCGAGCTTGCCCCTCCCCCCTTGCTCCTTAGTGCCTACCC
>BOPN01000798.1:330000-332500 GCA_017312705.2 Penaeus japonicus
CTTGTTAAAGAATGGTTTCTTTGAATTGAGACCTTGTTAAAGAATGGTTTCCTTTGATTTGAGACCTTGTTAAAGAACGGTTTGCTTTGATTTGAGACCTTGTTAAACAACGGTTTCCTTTGACTTGAGACCTCGTTAAAGAACGGTTCGCTTTGATTTGAGACCTTGTTAAAGAACGATTTCCTTTGATTTGAGACCTTGTTAAAGAACGCTTTCCTTTGATTAGAGACCTTGTTAAAGAAAGATTTCCTTTGATTTGAGACCTTGTTAAAGAACGGTTTCCTCTGATTTGAGACCTTGTTAAAGAACGATTTCCTTTGATTTGAGACCTTGTTAAAGAACGGTTTCTTTGATTTGAGACCTTGTTAAAGAAAGGTTTCCTTTGATAGAAGACCTTGTTAAAGAACGATTTCCTTTGATTTGAGACCTTGTTAAAGAACGGTTCCCTTTGATTTGAGACCTTGTTAAAGAACGGTTTCCTTTGATTTGAGACCTTGTTAAAGAACGATTTCCTTTGATTTGAGACCTTGTTAAAGAACGGTTCCCTTTGATTTGAGACCTTGTTAAAGAACGGTTTCTTTGATTTGAGACCTTGTTAAAGAAAGGTTTCCTTTGATAGAAGACCTTGTTAAAGAACGATTTCCTTTGATTTGAGACCTTGTTAAAGAAAGGTTTCCTTTGATAGAAGACCTTGTTAAAGAACGATTTCCTTTGATTTGAGACCTTGTTAAAGAACGGTTTCTTTGATTTGAGACCTTGTTAAAGAATGGTTTCCTTTGATTTGAGACCTTGTTAAAGAACGGTTTCTTAGATTCGAGACCTTGTTAAAGAATGGTTTCTTTGATTTGAGACCTTGTTAAAGAACGATTTCTTTGATTCGAGACCTTGTTAAAGAATGGTTTCTTTGAATTGAGACCTTGTTAAAGAATGGTTTCCTTTGATTTGAGACCTTGTTAAAGAACGGTTTGCTTTGATTTGAGACCTTGTTAAACAACGGTTTCCTTTGACTTGAGACCTCGTTAAAGAACGGTTCGCTTTGATTTGAGACCTTGTTAAAGAACGATTTCCTTTGATTTGATGGCGTGTTAAAGAACGGTTTCCTTTGATTTGAGATATTTTTAAAGAACGGTTCGCTTTGATTTGAGACCTTGTTAAAGAACGCTTTCCTTTGATTTGAGACCTTGTTAAAGAACGGTTTCCTTTGACTTGAGACCTTGTTAAACAACGGTTTCCTTCGATTTGAGACCTTGTTAAAGAAAGGTTTCCTTTGATTTGAGACCTTGTTAAAGAATGGTTTCTTTGACTTGAGACCTTGTTAAAGAATGGTTTCTTTGATTTGAGACCTTGTTAAAGAACGGTTTCCTTCGATTTGAGACCTTGTTAAAGAATGGTTTCCTTCGATTTGAGACCTTGTTAAAGAACGGTTCCCTTTGATTTGAGACCTTGTTAAAGAACGGTTTCTTTGATTTGAGACCTTGTTAAAGAACGGTTCCCTTTGATTTGAGACCTTGTTAAAGAACGGTTTCCTTTGATTTGAGACCTTGTTAAAGAACGGTTCCCTTTGATTTGAGACCTTGTTAAAGAACGGTTTCTTTGATTTGAGACCTTGTTAAAGAAAGGTTTCCTTTGATAGAAGACCTTGTTAAAGAATGGTTTCCTCTGATTTGAGACCTTGTTAAAGAACGGTTTCCTTTGATCTGAGACCTTGTTAAAGAACGGTTTCCTCTGATTTGAGATCTTGTTAAAGAACGGTTTCTTTGATTTGAAGGCTTGTTAAAGAACGATTCGCTTTGATAGACGACCCTAGAGCCACGGACTTCCTGAGTTTCGTCACTTGAATTATTCCATGCGGGGTTTTGATAATGAAACTCACCCAAAAAGGAACCGCTCCTCAAACAACACGAGTTACAATGCCGCACCTAACTTACCTTTTCCGGAGCTGGGGCTTCGAAGATGATAAAAAAAAAGGGACATAGCTTTCATCTCGAAAGTTCAGAGTTCTATAACAGAGGATCTTGTAACAACATCTTGTAACCAGAGCACGTAGATGTGTATTATTATTATTATTATTTTATGGTTACGTTCCGACATATTACGTCTTTTAGATTGAACTAGAGTATGTAAAGGTTATTCGCCTTTCACCCGCTCTGATTTTTTCCCTGCAACCGGCTTCTAATTATTGATAAGTAGCAAAATCTTTTAGGAATCTTAAACCCTTCAGATAACCACCAATGGATTCTCAACTCTTTCACATACATACAGGATGTGTGATGACCTGTGTAACGTCGCCTAAAATTTAAAGATTCATTATCGTTCTCTTGACTATGATAATTGACTTGTCTTAGACCGTAGCAGACGTGCCCGTTTGATGATCATGTAATTTGTATTTCCAACATAGCAGTTTATAATCAAGAACTTACCATATAATTAATCATACGGAGATGTCTAGACATAAAAGGTAGGTAGTTAGGTATATATATATATATATATATATATATAT